>BLSH010435886.1:825558-837160 GCA_018402905.1 Glandirana rugosa
CTTTAGCGTCTAGCGGCGGTAATGATCATTTTTTATTTATTTTTGGGGTCTTTAATTAAGAGTAGTAGGCATTTGCGCCGTTGAAAACGCGTTTGGTTAGTTATTTGTGGCTAACGCTAAAAAAAAATGGTTTTTGTACTCCTACTTATATTTAGCCGGTTTTGGCTACTTTTTTTACCAAAAAATATAAAAAAAACCTAAACATAAAATAGTTTTTCATTATTTAAACCCAGAAAAACGTTTTAACAGAGAGAACGGTTGTGCGACGTTGTACCCAAACTAAATTTGTGTCCTTTTTTTCCCACAAATAAAGCTTTCTTTTGGTGGTATTTGATCACCTCTGCGTCATTTCTGATCGCCGCTATAAACAAAAGAAGAGAGACAATTTTGCAAAAAGACCCAAATTTATTACTTTTTGATAAAATACAAATCCAAAAAAAATATAAAAAACCATTTTTTTCATCGGTTTTGGCCGATTTATATTCATCCTCATGTTTTTGGTAAAAAAAAATCGCAATCGGTGTTTATTGATTGGTTTGCGCAAAAGTTGCCGCGTTTACGGATGATGAGAATTAATTTCTGGGGTTTTTATTTATTTTTTACTAGTAATGGCGGCGATCTGCGATTTCTAGCGGTACTGCGATATTTCAGCGGACATGTCGGACCATTTTGACACTTTTTTGGGACCATTGGCATTTATACAGCGATCAGTGCTATAAAAATGCACTGATTACTGTGTAAATGCTATTGGCAGTGAAGGGGTTAATCAGCAGGGGTGCTCTAAGGGTTAACTGTGTTCCCTGGGCGTGTTCTAACTGTGTGTGGGCTGCCCTAGCAGGGGAAGGGAAGTGATCACAGCTTCCATGTAGAGGAAGGCTGTGATCACAGCCCTTCCCCCTCTCACAGAACAGAGGTCCGTGTTTACATAACTTTCAGTGCGGGGGAGCCATCGCGGGTAGCCGGCGGCGATCGAGTCCACCGCACTCGCTCCCTGGCTCCCCCCGCACACAGTGAGCGCGCGGTCCTGTGACGGCGGTTCGCGATAACGAGCCACCTTGCCGCCGTCACGCTGCGGCGGCCGGTCGGCAAGTGGTTAAATAAGGAAGAGATCTCTCTTGAGCTCTAAACTGGAACTCAGAGGCAAAATCTGAGGGAGCTCTGTGTCTGTTTGGACTTTTAAAAAAAAGATTTGCATTTTGGCTTATGTTTTGTGGGTGTCGGGGGCCAGCCCCACACTGTATAGTGAGGAAACTGTACTGTTTAGTTTAGCACCGGACGGCAAGGACTTTTTTTCTGTTTTGTTTGTTTTAACCTGCAAACTTATTCTCTAAATAAACCTGGCAAGCCGCCAGATTTGAAAGAAAGTTGCCTGCATGCTGATTATTTTCCTCAGGAAATATGATCCCCAGGAGCTAATCTCCCACACGTGGTGGAGTTCAGCGGGCACCTTTCCAAGATGGAGGAAATGTTGAAGGCCCTGCTGTAAGCCAATGCAGCTAAGTAGGAAACCAACCGCCAGGTCGCACAGGTCGCTGCAGCTCAGCGAGAGGAGACAGCATGAGGCTAGAGTGGGAGGAGAGTCGCCAGGCCATCGCAACACAACAGGACATGAATCGCCAGGCCATCGCAGCACAGCAGGATGCAAATTGCCAGGCCATCGCAGCACAGCAGGACACAAATCACCAGGCCATCGCAGCACAGCAGTAGACGAATCACCAATTTGTAGAGGCCCTGTTGGAGAAGAAGGGGCCTGCACCTCCGGTGACAGTGGAACCAAAGTTGGTATGCGCCTCTTACCACATGCAGAAGATGACACCTGCGGATGACGTGGAGGCGTATCTCATGACTTTTGAAAGAGTTGCTCTTAGCGAAGGATGGCCAAAAGAACAGTGGGCAGGACTGTTAGCACCATTCTTGACCGTTGAACCCCAAAAAGCCTACTTTGATCTGGAACCAGATAAGGCCCAGGACTATGAGACCCTAAAGGCAGAGATATTCGTATGTCTAGGGGTCACCATGGCAGTCGGGGCCGAACGGATGCATCAGTGGACCTACCGCACCGACAAGCCACCCCGCTCTCAGATGTTCGACTTGGTGCATCTCACCAGGAAGTGGCTACAGCCGGAGACTTTGCCAGGTCCTCAGATTGTGAAGCGTGTGGTTATGGATCACTACCTACGTGCACCCTGCTGCTTTGAGGAAATGGATCAGTCATGAGGACCCGAAAACCGCCAACCAACTTGTGGACCTTGTGGAGAGATACACTGCTTCTGAGGACTTGTTGCACCCATCTGCGCCCCACTCCAATGTATCTAGGGGTGAAAGATCACCCGGCGGACCTGGTAAGACTGATCAGGAGCGTGGGAAATTTTATAAGTGCTACGGCTAAAGAGACTGTGGGCTCTAGACCTGGAGACTGGCCAAAGAAACCTGGAAGGTCTCGGGGACCCTTGAGAGGACTGGGTTTAGAGCACATACAGTGCTACCGATGCCATGCATGGGGCCATATTGCTGCCAATTGTCAATGTGTCCATGCAATGTGATTATACTTATGTGAATAGATGCCTTTCTCTTTTTGAACAGGTCGCATATACCACAGCATGTTCAAGTCACATGGAGAAGCAAATGTGTGTGATTTTTGTTGATGGGAAGCCAGTCACTGCACTGCTTGACTCTGGTTGTGTGGTAATGTTGCTAAAAAGCAATTGTGTAACTCCTGCAAGGTTACACCCTAGCACTGTCGGGACACTCGTGACTACCAGACAGCGGTGGTTGAGATTGACACCCCTTGGGGCAGTGTGACTCATTCAGTGGGGGTGGTATCTTCACTGCTTTATGACGCCCTAGACAGCTAGTGATCCCCAAGATGGTGCTAGATCTAGCCCATGGACATGTAATGGGGGGACATCTGAGTATGGATAAGACCAGGGAGTGAATAACCCTGAGATTCTTCTGGCCCAGGTTGCATGCAGATGTCAGAGAGTACTGTGAATCCTGTCCTGAGTGTCAACTCTCTGCACCCTCACCCCATTTTCGTAATCCACTTGTTCCACTGCCCATAATTGAAGTGCCTTTCGAAAGAATTGGCATGGATCTCATGGGACCCATAGTAAAGTCTGCCCAGGGACACCAGCACATCCTGGTAATACTAGATTATGTGACCCGCTATTCGGAAGCCATACCCTTGCGGAACACCTCCACTAAGACTATTGCCAGGGAGTTGGTCCAGGTGTTTAGTCGGGTGGGGATCCCTAAAGAGGACTTAACGGATCAGGGCACCCTGTTTATGTCCCATGTAACCAAGGAATTGTGCAGGTTGTATAAAATCTCCCATCTCCGTACCTCGGTCTACCACCCCCAAACAGATGGACTTGTGGAGAGGTTTAAAAAAATGCTCAAAAGCATGTTGAAAAAGGTAGTGGAAAAAGATGGGAGAGATTGGGATATGTTGCTGCCGTATCTCATGTTTGCCATACGAGAGGTTCCGCAGACGTCCACCTTTTAACTCTTGCATAGTAGACATCCCAAGGGGCTGCTAGATGTTGCAAAAGAGATGTGGGAAGGAGAGGCCACCCCATATAGGAGCGTCATTGAGCATATTACCTTGATGCAGGATCGAATCGCAGCAGTCCTGCCCTTGATGCAACCCAGAGAAAGGTTTATAATCGGGGTGACAAAGCCTGGACTTTCAACCCATGGAGACAGAGTGCTGGTGCTAGTCCCCACGGTTGAAAGTAAATTCCTAGCAGTGGCAGAGTCCCTTTGAGATTATGGAAAGAGTAGAGGAAGTGAACTACAACGTTTACCAGCCAGAGAAAAGGAAACCCAAGCAAATTTACCATGTGAATCTCTTAAAACCGTGGAAAGACAGAGAGACTTTATTGTCAGTGCCCACTCCTCAAGAGGACATGCTATCCATGATTTCGGAGGTCCCCATAACTGAGTCCTTGTCACTGATGCAACAAAATGACGTTAAGGAATTTATCAGTAAAAATAGAGTTTTTCTCTCCCCTTCCTACTGACCACTGTACTACAACATGACATAATTACGGAACCAGGGGTCTGCGTAAATGTAAAACCCTACCGAATACTGGAGGCTAGATGGGAGGCAGTGGCGAAGGAAATAAAAACCATGTTGGAGTTAGACGTGATAGAGGAGTCCCACAGCGCCTGGTTGAGCCCTATAGTGCTGGTCCCAAAGCCCAATGGCACTATCAGGTTCTGAAACTGAATAATGTGTCTAAGTTTGACACATACCCGATGCCGTGGGTTGATGAACTTATGGATAGGTTGGGAGGTGCCCGGTACATAACAACCCTAGACCTAACTAAGGGCTACTGGCAGATTCCCCTAACGGAGTCAGCAAAGGAAAAAACTGCCTTTTCTACCCAGAGGGGTCCTTCCAGTACAAGCCAATGCTGTTTGGTCTACATGGGGCCCCTGCATCTTTTCAGAGAATGATGGATAAAACCTTGAGGCCGCTTCGCCCCTATGCAGCCACCTATTTGGATGATGTGGTCATCCACAGTCCAGATTGGGAATCACATCTGCCCCAAGTAAAAGCAGTCGTAGATTTTCTTAGAGTAGCAGGTTTAACAGCCAACCCAAAAAAATTTGGCGGAGGCCAAATACCTTGGGTATGTTATTGGTTGGGGACTGATCAAGCCCCAGATCAATAAGATCGAGGCAATTCAAAAATGGCCCCAACCGGTGAATAAAAAACAGGTTTGTGCCTTCCTTGGAATTACAGGGTATTACAGGTGGTTCATACCCGACTTTGGCAACATTGCCTCCCCTGTGTAGACCATGTCGGGCATGGCTAAGTGTAGTGTATATAAAGGAGCAACCCTTATAAGCATTGAGAGAGAAAAATCTTTTAATAGGCGTTAGACAAGAGCCAATGCGTTTCGGGGGACCAAGAACTCCCCCCTCCTCAGGGCGGCTGCTTGTGAGCTTTAGACCTGATGTCTTGGAGATCAGACCATCAGGTACGGTTGGAGATGCTGCCTCTGCTCTCCAAGACATCAGGTCTAAGGCTAACCCTAACAGGATCTTCTCACAAGCAGCAGCCCTGAGGAAGGGGGAGTCCTTGGTCCCCGAAACGCATTGGCTCTTGTCTAACACCTATTAAAGTGTTTTCTCTCTCAATGTTCATAGTCTGGGGCGCTCCTTTAAAAAAACTATGGAGCGACTGCCTGGCCACATCCTGAGGTAGCAGCCCAGGCCCACAACAGGGCCCACTGTCACCCATACAACATTCGGGGATCTAACTTGGGAAATAAACTTTTCCCATTCTGCCCATCTGACCTCCCGTCTATAACCAGTGACCAATCAAGTCAGTCCAGCGCGATCTCTACCTTTCTAAAACGGGCACGGTTAAGTGGAATCCCGAAGCTACAAAGGCATTCCAGAAGTTGAAGCAGGCCCTTTGTGTACAACTGGTGCTCGTGACCCCGGACTTCACAAAGGAGTTTGTTGTACGGACAGATTCCTCTGACGTGGGACTAGGTGCTGTTCTGTCCCAGATCAAGAGATGGTGAGGAGAACCTGGTTGTCCCCTTAAGCAGGAAGCTTAACAGGCATGAGAGGAACTATGCCATTGTGGAGAAGGAGTGCCTGGCTATCAAGTGGGCCTTAGAGGTGCTGAAATACTACCTTTTAGGAAGGCAGTTTAGGCTAGTCACCGACCATGCCCCCCTGAAGTGGATGTGTGACAACAGGGAGAAAAATTGTCCGGGCACTAGGTGGTTCCTGGACCTACAGCCATTCAAGTTCACAGTTGAACACAGGGCGGGAAGACTCCAGAACAATGCAGATGCCCTCTCCTGGGTCCACTGTACGGCTGGGACAGTTGCTCAGCCGCAGGGGCTTGAGCAGAGGGACGGTTATGTGATGGTATGCGAGGCGAAGTGGTAGATGGGCGCTACCTGTCGTCTCGTATGCATTAATTTGGACTGGATTAAATGGAGTCCGGTCCAGATTTTACCTGCCACCGTGGCAGGGCTGTTTCCAGTCCAGAGTTTGTGGTCCACTGGAGTCCACCAGCAGGTGGCTTAAATGATCAGGAAAAGATCTCACTTGAGCTCTGACCTGGAACTCAGAGGGGAAATCTGAGGGAGCTCTGTGTCTGTTTGGACTTAAAAGAAAAAAAAGATTAGCATTTTGGCTTATGTTTTGTGGGTGTCGAGGGCCAGCCTCACATTGTATAGTGAGGGAACTGTACTGTTTAGTTTGTTTTAACCTGTAAACCTATTTTCTAAATAAACCTGGCAAGCCGCCAGATTTGAAAGAAAGTTGCCTGCATGCTATTTTCCTCAGGAAAGATGATCCCCACGAGCTAATCTCCCACAGTATATATTGTATTTATTTGTTTATTATGTAGCACCCTCTACTTAGGTAGGAGCTAGTATTAGCTTTTTGGTTAGATAAGGCAAATTTAGCCAGGCCTGGTGTGTATACAAGTCTGGTTGTTTTGATTCTGGGCTGGGAGTGGCTCAGTGTAGGACTGGGTGATTCACAGATGATGTCACCAGGACCTCCCACTTGCTTTCCGGAGAAGCTTTTGGAGTTTTCTGGAAAGAGAGGTGGGAGAGGGGTGTAGCCATCTGGGGTGTTCTGGGGAGCTCTGATCAATCCCCAATCTGGATTGGCAGGGGGCAGGCTTCCTCAAATACCCAGAGTCAGCCCAGCCAAGCAGGAGAGTTTAGGTGTAAGTTGGAGAGATGAGATAGCATGGAGGCTGTCGTGGCCCCAGGGAGCCCTCAGTCTTAAGGGGTGACCTTGGCCTGGAGAGCTCGGGTGCAGCCAGGAGGAGCGAGATCTTGGTGGCAGGCACAAGAGAGAGTGGAAAGGACAGCTGGAGGGAACGCTATTGGAGAGATCTCTGTGAGGAACTACAAGTCACAGGTGTCGGTGAGTGACACATACCCTGGGAAGCTGGAGGAGACACATGCTGGAGCAGAATGGGATGAGAGACAGTCTGGGAAGGATGCAGAGGTCAGCATGGGGCTGTGGTGTCACTGTGGCAGTGGATAATATTGTTGCAGCCAGGAGGACTGACAGGGCCTAAATGAGGATGGGCTGGGAGCAGTAGTCCACCAGACCGGCTAGCACAGTAGCACTTTTTCTACACTTCGGGGACCAACTGTCCCTACCTGTAATGGGTGGTCCGGAGGTCCTGCTTCAACTACAGCAGGCCTCACCATGTGCTAGCTAGGTCAAACAAGAGGATATGGAGGCCTGGTAAATATTCTTCCAGGTCTCACCAATGAGAGCAAGTATTGTGCAGGAGAGAGGAAAAGGAATCTGAGAAGCAAGTGATGTGTTGGAGATAGAGAAAGTAGTGTATATACTGAAAGTGTATATAGAAGGTCCCAAACTAAATGGAATTGATTCTCTGGGCATCCCACAACTTTCAAATCCCTATCCAAGTTTAATCCCCTAATAAATAAAATGAAACAAAAATGACCGGCCTGTTCAGTGACTCTGGATGCTGTATGGATGTGATTGAGGGCAGTGTGATCAGGTAAACCACAACACTCAGCCACCCTAAGGGGGCCATTGGCTACAATTATATTCAGGACTAAAAATATAATTTTAAATATTTTTTTCAGCCAGGAAAATACAAAAATATTGCATATGAATTTGTCATATTGACTTTTCAAGCCAAAGGTAGAACTGCAGTCTAGCTGCTCTGTTGAATAAGCATAATACAGAACTCATTAGCTCAAGCAACTGTTTATAAACAAGAATGATTTTTTTGGTAAATTCTTTATTTATTTTAGATATGCCAAGTATCATAGACAACCAACAGGCCACAATGCCGTGTGAAGATTGCTTCACAATAGATGGCAAAATCAACAATTACAAGGAATCATCCCCAAGAAAGGGAGTGTTAACATTTCTTCATTATCAAAGGTGTGTAAAATTAAACCACGTTGTGTTTTTTATTTGTTTTATTTTTAATTGATGTAGTAAATGGGACTACTAGATTAAACGTTCATTTTTGACTTTAGGTTCATTTTAACTATCCTAAACTTGTATACTATATTGCCTGGAAATCAAAGAATTGCACCTTTTCTTAGGTTTCCTAAACAATTTATTTGAGATTTCCTTAATGGGTAATTTCTGGTAATACCATATGGCTTTCAATTAAGCAGAGCCAAAACAAATGTATTGTAATACATATACAAGTTAATATTTCTCTTGAAGCTTTTAAAATGCTTAGATTTTAGTTTTTACTATTTATGTACAGTATGTCGTGTTGTCCCAGCCCTCTAAAGGCCTAATGGTGACCTCCAGAGTTAGGAAGAGTTGAGATCCTTCTTCACAGTATGGGTTACTAGGCATGGTGGATATAATGTAAGCTGGAAACATGGGCGCCAGTCACTTTTTGAATGCAGAAAAAGAGATTTATTGTCTCTTAACAAACCTGGGGGAAAGGGGAAAGAGGGTTTAGGGCTAGGACACCCTTAGGCAGATGCAAAAGCAATTGGCAGACTCCGAGACAAAAACAAGCTGGATGCAGCAACTGTATTTTGTAGAACTGCTGTCTCCTATAACAACTGAACTCTCAAACTTCAATGTAGATCTGCACACGTAACTCTCAGTATCCCGTTGTAGATCTTCTCTCACATCTTACAGTCTCCTACTGTAGATCTTCACATTGAGCTCTCCCAGTCTCTCACTAGACTTCAAGATCCCGGCCGCTGCTGGATCCCCTGAGCCCTTCCACAATGAACCCGCTGTATTCTCCTTAAGCTTCACCCACGCTAACCTGCTGGATCCCTGACTTAACACACTGCTGAAGCGTTCCCACTTGTTTACCGTCCCCGGCTAGTGAATAAGGCTGCTCTGGTACATCTTCAGACTAACAGGAGGTAACAGGAGTGGTCGTCCCTGATGGCAACTGCTTCTCCTTCACCTCTGGCATCAGCTTTGTTCCCCCTCTGACTGAACCTCTGCAACTTGGTTGGGCTCCAAGCCTGAAGCCCCAACCCCGCGCTGCTTCTCTCAATCCTGGATAGGCTTCAGACCGCCTAGCAACCAAGTGCTTCCGGGATAGACCTCAGGCTTCTGGCCTAGCAACACGGAGCATTGCCACACATGTCCACCCAGACAGCCGTCCAGGTGGCACAGACCCCGATCACCTGACTCCTCCCAAGTAAATAAGCTCTCCCAGCATGCCATGGGACCAGGGAAACCCCTGCTAATTGGCTGAGACAACATATCCTAACCTGGATACAAAGTGACCTTGTCATTCTAATGTCAAAAAGCAACAGTGCCACCCAGTGACATAAAAGAGAGATGTACCATATTCAGGCTTAGGGCAATAACCAGTGGACTCCCCTACCAATTAACCAGGCTAGTTACCCTTAGCAAACTAAATTTGTTAGCAGCCCTGTTTAGGACCAGGGTGCTACATGTATTTTTTTTTTTATTTAAAAAAAAATAAATAAATAAAGCTGAACTCCAGGGACAGGAAAACGATGTTAGTTTGTTGTGGTAGTGCTTTCTTGTCATAGGTCAGCACTTAGGCTGAGATAAACATTAGGTGGTAGCAGGGTTTACAAAGTCCTCCTGCCAGCACCGTCCACTTGCCATGCAAAACAGCTCTATAAAGGATAGAGAATAAACTTGTTTTACCACCCATTCTAATGCAGCACACATTTTCTGTGTTACCACTCTGTAAGACAGCCAAAAAGTGCTGGATGGCTAAATACCTCTACCATGCAGACAGCTCAGACCTCAGATAATGGGTAAGTCCTAGGTAGCTAGGGACCTTCCACTATTCTGAGCTATGCAGTCAAGATTAGCCTGTGTGACAGGAAGCCAGGAAAATCAATGGGTTATGTCCAGGATGGGAGCTATATTTGTCCCAAGTTTATGCTGTACACTGATTGCTTTTGTGTTTGTGCTGTGTAGTGACCCTGTTTGGGCTCAATGAGGGTTAACAAGCTCAGGGGTAACAGATAAAGTACTCAGTCTCTATAAAACTCCCAGGTTGCTTCAACAAGGGGCTCCACCCTGGACCCAGATCTTTGTGCACGACAGACTGGGGAGCCGCAATACCTCTGAATGGTGAGATTAAGTCTGGGTGATGAAAAGCCTCTGTTTATTTCTCTGTGACCGCCAAGTGTCTGGGCAGCAGTAGGCTGTGGCAGAACAAGTAGTCAGGTTACTGTGTCTTTGTAGTTAGATGCCCAAAGTGGCAAGGTTTTATTTTCTGTTTTGTTTTATTTTACCTGTTTTGATGCCTGCACTTTGTAATCACAGACGTGTAAATAAACCAAGTTTTTTGCTTTCACAAAGATCCTACTGTCTGTTCGTGCCTACTTCACTGGTAAACATGTGAAAAGGAGCCTAGACCACTAAACCTCATAATCCTCAAAGGTAGTGAAAGAGGGGATTATACGCCAATTATGCTCTAAAGTGCTGCCTAGTGATTTCTTTATAACAAGTTTTCAAATGTTTGGAGCTTTCTTACAGGAGGAAAAAGTAGAGGAATGGGTGGTGAAGGTTCATTGGTTGTATACTGAACACACTGTTGGAGGGTAGGTGATAAAAGAAGATTAAATACCATCCACAACTTCAAACATCCAGATCTAAAATGTGCTTCTTAATGGTTATTTACTGGACATTGAGAGTTCACCCAGCAGCAACTGCAAAAAGAAAAAGAAAGAAAAGTATTATGTTCCGGCTAGTCTGTATCAATACAAATTCTTGGGAAGAAGGGGAAAGGAGGTCCCTAAAAACTATAATCCATTATGTGTCAAGCTTTAACTGCCTTCTCACTAAAATTACAAACACAATGAGTGGAGTTTATCTACAGTAAGCTAGGTCAGAAAGCATGGATAAATATCTAAGTAAAGTGTAAAAGCTCTAAAGCCTCTCATATCTTTCTGCACTGCAGGCTGGAATGAGTATCACCTTTACATACATTACCAATGTTTAGGTTGTTTGTAGATCTTAACTAATGATCCACAGGTCTTTCCTGTGTCCAGTAGACTCAACTTCTGCATAAGGCTTCATGTGCATTTGAACTACTTTGACTGTAAAAACGTTCCTATCCTGAGGTTAAGGGTGGTTGAACCTCCCCTAACCTCAGCAGATCTTAAAGAGGAGGTAAACCCGGATAAGTTTTACTTCCTATTTAGTTCCAGCATAGTACCTGCAATGTAAAAGCATAATGGACTAGTATGCATTGCATACTAGTCCATTATGTGCCACTTACCAGCAGAGGAAACCAGTGATGTTCTCACTCTAGGCCGCGTCTATGCCTGTGTCTCTTCCTTCCAGGTGCCGTGGACTCCGGTGCTGTGATTGGCCGGATGTGTGCGGGAGCCGCCAGTCACGGCACGGTCTCAGTGGAGAAACGGCACGGAGGCTGCTTCTTCTCTGCGCATGTGCCAAAATGACGTTGACACATGCAGAACACTGCATATCTCCTGAACTGTGCAGGTTTAGGAGATATGCAGGGTGCCTACAGGTAAGCCTTAATATAGGCTTACCTGTAGGTTAAAGTGGTTGTAGTGCCTTTACAACCACTTTAAACTATCCTAAAAGCCTATGTGTACATGGAAACGGGGGGGGGGGGGGGGGG
>BLSH010435886.1:837170-852198 GCA_018402905.1 Glandirana rugosa
TCTAGACTTTAACAAAACCACTTTGCACTACAAGTGCACTGCAAGTGCACTTGGGAGTGCAGTTGCTTAGATCAGAAGGGGGCATTCAAGGAAAATAAAAAAACATAATTTTTGCTTGTACATGATTGGATGATAAAATCAGCAGAGCTTCCCCTCATTTCAGATCTTCCCCTCAGATCTAAAGCGACAGCACTTCCAAGTGCACTTGCAGTGCACTTATAGTGCAGAGTGGATTTGCCTTTCGTAAATAAACCCCATAGGCTTTTATGGAGTTAAGTTTAGGAGCTTTGGCAAAAAACACCAAAAGCTCCTAAGCTCAAGTTTAGAAGCTGTTAATGTACATGAAGCCTTAGTCCATTTCTGTATACACTGTGGACAACTCTGGAGTCACTCTTAGCTGGAGGAAGTGTTAGCTATTGATTGCAAACTCTAGCACAAACTGTTAGAAAGGTCTATTAAAGATGTCTGGAACCCCAAAGACATCACATTTATCTCTTAATTTGGCTGCGTGTTAAGATTCTTCATTATAGCACTTCTGTTTGCACTGTAGAGCACTCTGGAGTCGCCTTTATCTTGGGGAACAGTTATTAGTACTTTACTGTACAGTCCGATAAATACCATTATCGCATGAGAAAGGTGCCAGGCACCCCGTGAAAATCAATCCTCACTGAATCCAGCCTATTTCTAATGCAGACCGCATCATTTAACTTTAGGAAAAAACATCAAAATGCTGCAGGTTCCTTTTGTGAGAGGTTACACATTCCACAACACATTCTCATTACATGTCCTTTGAATGGAGCCATATTACAATGACCATCATTGATTAGGACATTATAGATTGTCCTTTAAATGCCTTGCAAGTTGGAACAACAACATTATAAGGCTTATTATAAGCTCTGTCCACGCAGGCTTCTAGGAATAAAATGCATGAAATGTTTCATCCGTAGTGCTGATTGGCAGCGAGGTTGAAATCTGGCCTCAGATAAAAGCACTGTGTTCAGCCAAAGCTACTTTTAACACTGAGATTTGGGATTTAAGTACCTAAATTGGCTGCAGAGTTCATTTTAATAGAGACTGAGGCTCAGGGAAACTTGAGCCTATTTGAATCTTTTATTCTGACGGTTAAAGTTGTTTCTTTCATCAGGGGCCAGATGCCACTTCATTTGGCACTAGAGTCCGCTCTCGTTTGTGTACTGTAACCGTATCAGGCCTTTCAATACTAATTTCCGTGAGTCTTCCTGATTAATACTATAACCCTGTTCAGTGCCAGCTTCAGTCTCTTTTAGAATTCCATCTCTGCTAATAGGTGTGTACACAAATTTGTTGTTTGCAGTGTATGACCTCTGTTATACTCTACACTGCTATGTCATCCTGCCTGCCAATTGCTCAATCACCACAACTAGAGTTTTTTGCTAAATATCTACAGGCACAGTCTTTCCTGCGTCTATAAGATGTTTTGGGTATTGGATTAAAATCAAGATTTTTGTCTAAGCGCATAGTTTTGACAGAGACACCTTTGTCTCGAGTCAAAGCCTGAGTTTAAAGAGGAACATCTTAACATCTCATCTTGTATAATACGTTCTAGATACATATAGCCATTGCCCCCTTGGGGGTTGCTGAATGTTGTGGTTCGCCTGATCACACTGCCCCCAGTCACACTTCTTCCTCACAGTCAGAGTCACAGAACAAACCGGTACTTTGTTTTTGTGTTTTGTATTAGGTTATTGAACTTGGATAGGGTAGGGGTGATCACGGGATGCCCACGGATCAGCAGTTCTTTAATGGGACCTCTATATACAACACAGTATATACACTTCTCCTTCTTCACTCCAGCACAGACATTTGTTGCATGGTTAACTCTTTGATCCTCTCTCCAGCACAAACTTGCTGCACAGTTACTTCTTGTTCCTCTCTCCTGCACAAACTTGGTTCCAGCCTAGCTAGCACATGGTGAGTCCTGCTGTAGTTGTAGCATGACCTACGGACTGCCCGTTACAGACAGGAACCCTGGGCCCCTTAAGTGTAGCAAAGTACATGTGTGTTAGCTAGTTTGATGGACTACTGCTCCCAGCCCATCCTCTTCCAGGCCCTGTCAGCCCTTCCAGCTGCAATGGCCTCCTCCATTGCCACAGTGAAACCACAGTCCCAACTGGCTCTTGTACCCTTTTCAGACTGTCTCTTACCCCAATCTGCTCCAGTGTACCTCTTCCAGCTTTTCAGGGAGTGCATCACTCACCAATGCCTGCCACTTGTAGTTCCTCTCCTGAAGTTCTCTTTGATAGTGCTCTCTCCTGCTGTCCTTTCCCACTCTGCCTTGTGCCTCTCCCCCAGGATCTCACTCCTCTTGGCTTGGCTGCAGCAGAGCTCTCCTAGGCCAAGGTCACCCCCCCCCCAACTGAGAGCTCCCTCTAGGCCTTGACAGACTCCACACTATTTCATCTCCAGCACTTCCACCTAAACTCTCCTCCCAGACTGGGCTGACCCAAGGTATTTAAGGAGGACTGCCCCCTGCCAATCCAGGTTGGGGATTGGTCGGAGCTCCTTAAGATACCTCAGGCAGTTCCACCTCCTTTTCCCCACCCCTTCTTCCAGAACATTCTGAGCCTGAAAGGAGGGGTTTACTAAGGAGTGTCTCTACCTGTATTCACCCATCCTCCCTGGGCCACTCCCCGCCCAGAATCAAAACAATCAGGCCTGACTTCCAGTCACGCCTGATTAAATTTACCTCACCTAACACAAAAATCTCTCTCTAAGCACCTACCTATGGTAGAGGGCGCTACATACAGATGTAGCAAGGAGCTGGCTAATATTGCCTGCATATTCAGGAGGCACTCTGCAGTATTAATATATTGAGACTGTTTTCTTCTAGTGCTAAGCCTGGACTCTATGTCATCACATGCTGTCAGAACGTGATTGGCTTCCCTAAGGGGACCTCTGGGTTCTATGCTTATCACGATCTCCTATAATTTAGAGATCATGTATATCTGTTAAGAGGCTATATTTTATTTTAGCACGTGAGGAGCGTTGGAGCATTTTATTCTGTATCAATCCACATCTGAAGAATTGTACTTTTTGTTTAGGAACATTTTATGGACTATTTTTATACATATTTTTCACTTGTCATTTGTTTCACCTGTTACATTCATAATGTGTTTGATCACACTATGGTATCAGTTTTGCAGAGGATGATACATTTGTTCACTTCATTTGTTTGATCCACTTTATTGTTGGTTCTCAGCAGACAGCGCAGTCTTTTTTATCTTTTGTCACACTGTATATGGTATGTTGTACATTATACTTCTAACCCCTACACTATATTCATTAAAGAGGATTTTAGAACAATAATCTGTCCCTTACAGCACCAGCAGGAACCTCTCCCTATAGAACTAGGAGATGATTATAGAACAATAATCTGTCCCTTACAGCAACAGCAGGAACCTGACCCTATAGAACTAGGAGATGATTTTAGAACAATAATCTGTCCCTCAAAGCAGTAGCTCAACTCTAGCCAGGTGTGTTTTTCATTTGCAGGTATGGTCGGTCAATGTCATATATGTCAGGTGTGTTTTTATTACAGGTATGGTCGTTCAATGTCACACATGTCAGGTTGTGTTTTCGGTTACAGGTATGATTACATCATGTCGTAGAGGTCAGGTTGTGTTCATTTCAGGTTTTTCACTCATTCCTTGCCCAGTCAGGAGGCCGCGGAGGGGGGAGTTCGCTAGTTAATTTTGGCGTGTTTGTCCTATTGGCTCATTTCTTGGGGACATTTCACTAATTTCTTGCAGCAGTCAAGCATACAGGCCCCTCCACCCACAGTAGGGGGCCACGGAGGGGGGGCTTGTGTATACGAACAGGGGGACATATCAGTCAGCCTTATAGTGCATGTTGGTGGTCAGGGGATCATCATGGTATGGAAGGGGGGGCACCTGGCCAGGTAGGCTTGGGGGACCTGGTTCCATCTGGTACCATATTGGGTAGGTAAGCAGTTAGTACAGGGCGGAGGGGAGGTCGGTGGGTTGAGGCCTGGCTGTTCCTTTAGATACTTGCTGGTGGTAGCCTGTTTACATGTGTTTTTACATACAGGAGTAAACCAGGGAGGTCCATCTTCCAGGCTCAGTTAAGTAGCAGTGTGCTTGTCAGGACGCAGGGACTATATTCGAGGTACAGCCAGTCTCAGGTTGGTGTCAGTACTGCATTTCGTTCTTGGTCAGGTGTAGGGGTTAGACTTAGTTGTTTCGGCTGGGGGTAATAACCTGTCATACTTCAAGTACTTACAGATTGAGAAGAACATTTTAATTGGCTTTTACGATGGCAAGTCTCCTCATCCGCCATACATACATTTCATGTCATGACATTTCATTTCTACTCTTGTGTGTTGATTTGTTAGACTACTTAGGTAGGACATGGCATTTCAGTTTACCAGTCACGTCTACGGGTACCAACGGGTTGAGATGATCGTTTTTAATTGGCTTGTTCGGTGGCAAGTCTCCTCATCAGTTTCACATACGTCATACGTCATGTCATTTTGCAAACTCTTATACATATGCCTGACACGTCTTCGGGTTTTTCAAGGCTTGAGTGTACGTTTTTAATTACCGGCTTACGTCCAGGTGACTCGGCCTACATACAGTCACGCCATAGTTCACGCAATCGATCATTATTTATATTTCATGTTACGTATGCATTTATGATGTTATCTGGTAGGGAACGGTGTTTGACTTGTTTTATGTCATTTGTGCCCGGTTCTCAGGTTATGTCTCAAGCGGAAGATATTGGCGATTTTCCTTCCATACCTCCATCCCCAGCAAGAGGATCCGAACACAGCAGAACACCCACCTTGAGAGCCTGGAGGATACCTAAACTTGTGGCAGAGTTGCATTTCATAATGTGCTTCAGCCTGTAAAGTGGAACTATTTAGACTCTTGTTTCCCCGAGCCTCGACGCTGCGTTCTGTAGCAGCTTCACTCTCGCAGATTCACGCTTCCCTTGTCTCATTAGCTGCTTCCTGTCAGGACATTAGGGCTAGGGTGGAGGTGTTGGAGAGTTGGCTGAGCTTGGTTCCTGAGGTGGCTTCAACATCAGGGGCTGTGGTTTTTCTGGTGGGCGCAGGTCCTGGTCCGGCAGTCACAGGTAATTGTGCTACTACTCCGTCTGTTACCCCAGCACATTTCGCGACAGCTAACATCAGAAAAGAGATCTTGGAGGGTAAAGATGTTAACCTAGCCTCCCTGTTAATAGCAGCACATGACATGGCGGATAACAAGTCGTATGCATGTGGAGATGTGTCCGTGGTAGTGAAGGCAAGGGATCACCGGCTTAGTTGCAAGTTATCTACTCCAAAGTTTATCTTAGCATTTAGTATTTTCAGGGATGTGGTTTGCTCGGTGCATCCGCAGAGGAGAGGGGAGTTTGGCCTGTATCTACACGCTGTGGCGGAGTTGGGGCACAAGTACGGTGGATCCGCATTTTACAATTATCGTTCTTTTTCGGCCAAGGCGGCGGCAACTTTTTCACAGCACCAGGTGGTGACTTACTGGGGGAGTGTGGACACGGAATTATTTTGCAGTCACTTTGCCAGGCTCAGAGCACCAGTGTGTGCCACTTGCCAATCATCCACCCATACCACCTTCTGGTGCACCAACGCCGAACCTGCAGTGTTACCTGGTACTTCAAGGTCAGTAACTAACATGCCTCACACCTCTGGCAGCTCGTCAATGTGTGATAAGTTAGGCTGGCCTATTCAGTACCTAGGCAAGGCGCAGATCTGCAACAATTTCAACTACGGTTCATGCAATTATAACCAATGCCGGCTGTTGCACATCTGCGCCACCTGTTTCAGGGCTCACCCAAAGTCGGCCTGTTCTTTGAGACATGCTAAGTCATGATTAAGCCGTATCAACATATCAGTTTTGCAGACCTGTCTAGCAACACATCCATCCCCCTCGATCAGTCAATTTTTGGTAGATGGATTCACCTAAGGTTTCCATACGGGGTTAGTGGCTCTCTCTCAGGTGTCATTCGAGTGTCAAAACTTGCAGTCAGCAAATACAAACATTGATGTATTAATTCAGTCCGAGTTGGACATCGGTTTTGCCATAGGGCCATTTACTGTACCGCCTTTTCACTATTGGAGGGCCAACCCCATTAGCATTGTGACTGGAAAGGTTTCCAATAAAGCATGTCTGATATACGACTTGTCAGCCCCTCATTCGTCCCATATTCCCAGTCTCAGTTCGTTGATTCCGTCCGAGGAGTTTTCGCTCAAGTACACCTCCGTTGATCAGCCATTCAATGCATTATCAATTTGGGGGGAGGAGCGTGGTTGTCAAAAGCTGATATATCAGACACTTTTAAGCTTCTCCCGCTCAGACCGTCCTTGTGGCAGTGGCCCGGGATCAATTCCCGGTGTTACTATTTTGCGACCAAGCTTACATTTGGGTCCAAGAGTAGCCCGTGGTTGTTTGATTCTTTTGTGCAAGCACTCTCTTGGATCCTCATGTACAAAGAGAACTGTCAGCAGGTAATTCACTATCTTGATGACTTCCTACTGATTGAAGGTGCCGAACGAGCCCCAGAAGACTTACAGGAGTTGGTGTCAACTTTCTCAGCTCTATATGTTCCTCTGGCAGCCAAGAAGGTGGAAGGGCCAGTCAAGGATCTAGTTTTTATTGGGTATCAAATTAGATACCCTGTTGATGCAAGCCAGTCTGCCAGCCAACAAGTTAGTCAGGATCAGGGAGCGGATCCATTCTTTCGTGATCTCTCAGGTGTATTCCAAGTTGGAGTTTCAGTCACTCCTCGGGATGCTGAATTTAGCAATGAAGATAATTCCTCAGGGTAGGTCCTTTGTATCTCACCTGTTGGCATTGCTACCCTTGGGTGCGGATTCAGATTCCATAATTAAGTTAGATCCCGCGGCTTTGAAAGATTTAGTAATGTGGGACTGGTTTCTTCAGCAATGGAATGGCCTCTTCATGTTTGTCCCAGCTGCATCAGATTTTTCTCCTAGGGTGGCAACAGATGCTGCAGCATCCAAGGGTTATGCAGTAATTTTTGGTACTCATTGAATGGCAGGGGCGTGGTCAGACAAAGTGTGGGCCATTCCGGGGTTTGAGAGGACTTCCGCTTTGTTCGAAATGTACCCTATCGTTGCGGCAGCGCAAGTGTAGGGTCATCTGTGGTCTTGTAATATGGTGGTGTTCTCAACAGACAACTGCCGACATTATTAACAAGGGTAGATCCAGATCTTTAGCTATCATGTTGTACGCAGGTTGATTTGGCTCTCTCTTCAATTCAAATTCCATGTACAGTGTAGATTTATCAACGAAGTGCAGAACACCGCTGCAGATGCCCTGTCTCGCTTTAATTATGCATTATTTTTTCGGCAGGTCCCCAACGCAGATGCACAGGCAACCCCCTGCCCAGCATACTCCCAGTTGATTATGGATTAGATTCCCTCTGGGCCGGTGCAAAAAAACTAATAAACGAATCATTGTCTGCCAATACCAGGAGAGCTTACAATACTGCTTAAAAGGCTTTCCAGGCATTTCAGGCCTTATACCCTAGGTCAGACCATTACAATATACAGTATTTTCTGATGTTCATAGCATATTGCCATTCACAGTTAAAGCTGTCGTACAGTACCATTAAACACTTCACCCCCGGAAGGATTTCCCACATTAGGACCATATTACTTTTTGCGATTTGGCACTGTGTCGCTTTAACTGACAATTGCACATTCGTGCGACGTTGTACCCAAACAAAATTGGCTTACTTTTTTTCCCACAAATAGAGCTTTCTTTTGGTGGTATTTGATCACCTCTGTGTCACTTCTGATCACCGCTATAAACAAAAAAAGAACAACAATTTTGCAAAAAAAAAACCAAAACAATATTTCTTACTTTTTGCTAAAATACATATCCAAAAAAAATTACAAAAAACAAATGTATTCATCAGTTTTGGCCGATATATATTCTTATACATATTTGTGGTAAAAAAAAAAATTGCAATTGGCGTTTATTGATTGGTTTGTGCAAAAGTTGCCGCATTTACAAACCATGAGAATTAATTTATGGAGTTTTTACTATTTTTTTTTTTTTTTTACTGATAATGGCGGTGTGGACATGTGGGACATTTTTGACACTTCTTTGGGACCATTGACATTTATACAGCCATCAGATCTAAAAATAGCCACTGATTACTGTATAAATGTCACTGGCAGGGAAGGGGTTACCCTGCAGGGGGCAGAGTAGGGGTCAACTGTGTTCCCTAGGCGTGTTCTAACTGTGTGGGGGCTGGGCTGGCAGGGGCACAACAGATCTAACTGATCCCGGTGACAGGATGTCCCCTGTCGGAGCGGGGAGCGCCTGACCTGTGGCCACACTCCTGGAGCTTGCAGCGGGCATGAGAGCGCGCCGCTGCCAGCATGCGCTCGCCCCTAGCCGTGCGCGCATGAATCGCCGTTTATAGATGGCGATTCGCGTTATGATGCCACCTTGCAGCAGTAAATGTATGCAACGCGGTCCAGAAGTGGTTAAAACCTACTTGGCGGGCATACATTTCATATCTTTACAGTTCCCGGATAAGCCTTCATTGTTCTCGGCTCATCCCATCAAGGTTACTCTCAAGGGTATTTGGAAAACCAGTTCTCCAGCGGTAGCAAGCAGGCTTCCCCTCACAGGGTCTATTTTCCGGGGCAAGGTAGACATGCTGTCCAGATTACCTTTTGGTGTGTTACCTAGTTTAGTTTTAAAAGCAGCCATCCATTTGGCATTTTATGGATTCTTAAGGTTTGGGAGAGTTCACATGTTCAGGTTCTCAGTCCCAGCCTTTAGTGATCAAGCAACTGACTAGGTTCCATGACCATTTCCGGTTACACCTGGAGTTTTGTAAAATACGACAGACGGGTACGGGCATAGATGTCAGACTCTTCAAGACCGAGTCGGAGTGGTGCCCTGTCAAAGTCCTGGATGATCTCATGGTACTACTGGCAGACAAACCCCGTGATAGCCCTCTTTTACCATTTCCCAGTTCTGCCGTCACTACCACGCAATTTGTGAAACATTGTCGTACCCTTTTGGCTAGTTTAGGTTTTGATTCCAGCAGATATTCAGGCCATTCCTTTAGGATAGGGGCAGCGTCTGCAGCGTTGCGTCAAGGGGTCCCTGTCCATATAATAAAGAAGTTAGGCAGATGGAGTTCAGCATGTTACCCCAGGTATATTCCAGAACCCTATGCCGAGATGTCATATGCATTTGCTCATCTGCTGGATTAAGTTGCTAAGTATCAATAAAGTATACTCTTTTCAATACTTCTACTGTCTTATTTTTTCCCCCCTTTTTAGGCATATTGACCACAGCATACCTCAGGTCACGCGTTTCACTAGTCATTGTGTTTGAAGCTATACGCTTCGGAGAGATTCCGAGCACAAGTAGTAAGGCTGACCGCAGGTCAGCCTGTATTTGTGGGAGGAGTCGGCCGTGTATATAACCTGGCCTCCTCTTCCCCTTGCTGCATGGACATTCCCGGGTGCTTTGTCCAAATATCCGAATTACAGTATAAATGAAGTTTACCGAATGTTCCAAATAACGAAAATAAATTTGTCAGAATTTCTGAAATTCAATTTGAAATTTGAATAGAATTTTACATCGCATTCCATATGAATTTGAACTATAAATATATACTTCTGAGATCAAAGTTGTGTGTTATTAACAACTTCAGCCCCGGAAAGTTTTACCCCCTTCCTGACCAGAGCAGTTTTTGAGATTCGGCACTGCGTCGCTTTAACTGACAATTGCGCGGTCGTGCGTCATTGTACCCAAACAAAATTTGCGCCCTTTTTTTCTCACAAATAGAGCTTTCTTTTGGTGGCATTTGATCACCTCTGTGTCATTTCGCCGCTATAAACAAAAAAAGAGCAACAATTTTGCAAAAAAAAAAATAGTTTTTCTTACTTTTTGCTAAAATACAAAACAAAAAAAAAATATATAAAAAAACATTTTTTTTCATCGGTTTTGGCCGATTTATATTCTTCCTCATATTTGTGAAAAAAAAAAAATCACAATCGGCGTTTATTGATTGGTTTGCACAAAAGTGGCCACGTTTACGGATGGTGAGAATTCATTTCTGGGGTTTTTATTTTTGTAACATTTTTTACTGGTAATGGCGGCGATCTGCGATTTTTAGCGGTACTGCGATATTGCGGCGGGCATGTCGGATATTTTTGACACTTTTTTGGGACCAATGACATTTATTCAGCGATCAGAAATTTAAATGTCCACTGATTACTGTATAAATGGCATTGACAGTGAAGGGGTTAACCTGGGGGGGGAGAGCTAGGGGTTAACTGTGTTCCCTGGGTGTGTTCTTACTGTGGGGGGGGGGGGACTTGGCTAGGGATCAGTAGATCACCTATGCCTGCACTAACAGAGCGGGGTACCGCCGTGTTTACATTGGCGGTTCCCCGCTCTTTGGCTGTGGCCGCTCATCGCGGCTCGCCGGAGGACATCAGGTCCGCCCGAGCCACGGGCACACTCCTCCGGAGTGCGGTGGGTGTGCGCGCCCCCTAGCGGCCACCCGCAGATCATCGCCTTATTATGGCGATTCGCGCCCGGTGTCCACACTGCCGCAGTAAATATACTGCGCGCAGTGTGGAACCGATTAAAGTACCATTTGGAAATAATGCTGTTTTTGTTAAGCCAAAGGTGATTTGAAGGGTCATTGTAATCATTTGTTGAAGATTTTCTTTTGCTTGTTCACTTTGCTGCATTCAGATCAAAGAAACATAACATTTTCGACCGATTTGACAATTTATCGATTTGAACGTTTAGAATCAAAAAAAATCGGTAAATTCGAAGAAAATTCTAAAGTTTGCGAGTACGAATTCCAAATATGAATTGAACGAATTAACCGAATTTAACTAAACAAAATAACTAGTTTAATGAATCGAGACAAAAAACATTTTTTGTCATGCATGTGTCTAGCAATTACAGCTGCAAGTCTTTTTGTGGATGTCTCTGCCAGCTTTGCACATCTAGAGAGTGACATTTTTTCCCATTCTTCTTTGCAAAATAGCTCAAGCTCTGTCAGATTGGATGGAGAGCATCTGTGAACAGCAATTTTCAAGTCTTGCCACAGATTCTCAATTGGATTTAGGTTTGGACTTTGACTGTGCCATTCTCACACATGAATATGCTTTGATCTAAACCATTCCATTGTCGCTCTGGCTGTATGTTTAGGGTCGTTGTCCTGCTGGAAGTTGAACCTCTGGCCCAGTCTCAAGTCTTTTGCAGACTCTAACAGGTTTTCCCTGTATTTGGCTCCATCCATCTTCCCATCAACTCTGACCATCCCCAAAACATGAAGCTGCCGCCACTGTGTTAGTTTTCTGCCACACATAGCGTTTTGCTTTTAGGCCAAAAAGTTCAATTTTGGTCTCATCTGACCAGAGCACCTTCTTCCATGTGTTTGCTGTGTCCCCCACATGGTCTCTTGTAAACTACAAACTGGACTTCTTATGGCTTTCTTGCCACTCTTCCATAAAGGCCAGATTTGCGGTGTGCACAACTAATAGTTGTCCTGTGGACAGATTCTCCCATCGGAGCTGTGGATCTCTGCAGCTCCTCCAGAGTTACCATGGGCCTCTTGGCTGCTCCTTGATTAATTCTCTCCTTGCCCAGCCTGTCAGCTTAGGTGGACGGCCATGTCTTGGTATATTTGAAGTTGTGCCATACTCTTTCCATTTTTGGGTGATGGATTGAACAGTACTCTATGAGATGTTCAAGGCTTGGGATATTTTTTTATAATCTAACCCTGCTTTAAACTTCTCCACAACTTTATCCCTGACCTGTTTGGGCATGTTCATTGGCCTTTATGATGCTGTTTGTTCACTAGGTTCTATAACAAACTTCTGAGGGCTTCACAGAACAGCTGTATTGGTTCCGATAGATTTTTGTTAGGGATATCAGAGTAAAGGGGCTGAATACAAATGCAAACCACACTTTTCAGATATTTATTTGTAAACATGTTGAAAATCATTTATCATTTTCCTTCCACTTCACATTTATGTGCAACTTTGTGTTGGCCTATCACATAAAATCCCAATAAAATACATTTACGTTTTTGGTTGTAACATGACAAAATGTGGAAAATTTCAAGGGGTATGAATACTTATTTAATGTGTTGTAGATCAGACCAAAATGAGGGACAAATGAGGTGGAAAGAGTGACAGGGGGAATTTGTTCCAAATTTAAGGGCAATTCCTTGAAATCAGGACAGTTAGGAGCTATGCTATAGATGAAACACTGTAGGTAGCTAAACAAATACATAATCTTTCTAATGGGAATTGGCTGTGTTTTTGTCCTTATTATGACAAATCTTCCTCTATACACAGTGTGTTAAAATTAAACTGTACAAATATGGGGCCCTGCACCTAATAACAGTGCATTTTCTACTAATCATAGCTTGCTATAGACATACAGAAAAAAAGGTGTCCCTGGAATTGTTTTTTTTTTTTTTTATAAATGTTGGCAACTACTGTATGTAAAAACAAGAAAATGAGATGCATGTATTTTAGAATGACAGTTGTCTTTCTGAACTTTTCAAACGTTTCATTTGATGTATGGCACGTTCCTATTCCTCCTGATAAACAACCAAACTTGAGGAAGCCAAACTGCCTAGACATATTCACAGAACCAAAAGACCTCCTTTATGGAACAAGTATTATTTGAAGGAAATAAAATGCATAGTATTTTTTATGATATAACTTTTTACATAAATGTCTGCATTTTTCACTATTAAGCAAAAAGGTCTCTTTTGAACTGAGAAGAATATGTGGTGTTCATACTTCTGGCCTGTTGATATTAATGTTTACTAAAAATTAACCCGCTGTTCAAGTCGAACGTAAGTTCTACTCGAACATTGAGTATTCGCCGAATCTCGAACATTATGGGGCGTTTGCGCCAAATTCAAGCGCCCCATAATGCAGTGCGAGACCGCGGGGAATGACACGCGCTAGTTGGCCAAAGCATGCACATGACCTGCATGCTTTGGCCAATCACAGCGCGCTCTGCTGTGAGAGCCATGATTGGCCAGAGGCAGTGTGCCTTTGGCCAATCATGGCTCAGGGGTCTCAGTCCATGCCCCACACTATATAAGGCAGTTTGAACAGCGGCCGTATGTAGTGTGTGAACATGGAGACTGGAGACTGGCATGTCAATCTAGTTTAGCTAGTTTAGTTAGTGGCGTGTAGGCAGTGTAGCTAGTGTAGAGTATATACAGGCAGTGCAGGCAGGGAAATATATAGATCTAGTTTAGAATATATATAATCAGTGCAGGCAGTGTAGTATATGATCTAGTGTAGCCTATATACAATAAGCGCAGGCAGTGTAAGAATATATATATACAGTATATATATATATATATATATATACGCTGCACTCAGTGTAGACTATATATACAACTCATTCAGTGTACAGTATATAGAGGCAGTGCAGGCAGCAGTGTAAGAATATATATATATATATATATATATACAGTATATAGTATATAGAGTACATATATATATTTATATATATATATACAGTACAGAGCAAAAGTTTGGACAGACCAAAAGTTTGGACACACCTTCTCATTTGTTTATTTTCATGACTATGAAAATTGTAGATTCACACTGAAGGCATCAAAACTATGAATTAACCCATGTGGAATTATATACATATCAAAAAAGTGTGAAACAACTGAAAATATGTCATATTCTAGGTTCTTCAAAGTAGCCACCTTTTGCTTTGATTACTTCTTTGCACACTCTTGGCATTCTCTTGATGAGCTTCAAGAGGTAGTCACCTGAAATGGTTTTCACTTCACAGGTGTGCTCTGTCAGGTTTAATAAGTTGATTTCTTGCCTTATAAATGTTGGGGATTTATTCAAAATTGAAGGCATGCTGAACCAGCATGGCTACCACAGCATCTTGCAGCGGCATGCTATTCCATCCGGTCTGCATTTAGTTGGACCATCATTTATTTTTCTACAGGACAATGACCCCAAACACACCTCCAGGTTGTGTAATGGCTATTTGACCAAGAAGGAGAATGATGGGGTGCTGCGCCAGATGACCTGGCCTCCACAGTCACCGGACCTAAACCCAATCGAGATGGTTTGGGGTGAACTGGACCGCAGAGTGAAGGCAAAAATGCCAGCAAGTGCTAAGCATCTCTGGGAACTCCTTCAAGACTGTTGGAAGACCATTTCAGGTGACTACCCCTTGAAGCTCATCAAGAGAATGCCAAGAGTATGCAAAGCAGTAATCAAAGCAAAAGGTGGCTACTTGGAAGAACCTAGAATATGACATATTTTCAGTTGTTTCACACTTTTTTTGTTATGTAGATAATTCCACATGTGTTAATTCATAGTTTTGATGCCTTCAGTGTGAATCTACAATTTTCATTGTCATGAAAATAAAGAAAACTCTTTGAATGAGAAGGTGTGTCCAAACTTTTGGTCTGTACTGTATATATATATATACACATATACATACGCTGTATTCAGTGTAGACTATATATACAGTGCATTTAGCGGTGTACAGTGTATAATATACTGTAGTGCATTTTTGAAAAAAAATCCCCATCATGTCCTGAAGGCCACCAAGGAGAGGCAGACACTCCTGGGCAAGCAGCCTCTGTGTCTACAGCAAAAAGTGGTGGTGGCGGACATGGTGCATCATCTGCAGGCAGGTCACGCTTGTCCTTTTTTTCTGCTGTTGGCCGTGTTATTGAGCCACAACATGCAGAAGAGCTGGTGGAGTGGATAACTAAGCCGTCCTCATCCTCTGTCACCCAGGCTCATACTAGTTTGTCTCCCAACGCAGCTGCCAAAGTGGCCTGTTCCACCGGCTCCTAGTCCACAGTTACTCCTTCCGTAGCCCCACCATCATGCACAGAGGAGTCACCAGAATTATTTGACCAGAGTGTCAGTTACATGCTGATGGAGGAAGTCATGTTCCCCCAGCTGCAGCATACTGCCAAGTTT
>BLSH010435886.1:891029-912882 GCA_018402905.1 Glandirana rugosa
TGTCCATTTATAAGATATTTCCAACACATAGCATGTACATAGCAAAAATGACACCCCAAAATACATTCTGCTACTCCTTCTGAGTATGGCGATACCAAATTTGTGAGACTTCTACACAGCCTGGCCACATAGCCTGGCCCAACATTGAAGTAGCACCTTCAGGCATTGTAGGTGCATAAATTACACATCTCATTACTCAACCACCTATTACACTGTTGAAGGCCCTGGAGCAGCAGAACAATAGAAACGCCCACAAAATGACCCCATTTTGGAAAGCTAACACCCCAACGTATAATCTATGAGGCATAATGAGTCTTTTGAATGGTTCATTTTTTTCCAAACGTTTTTGGAAAATGTGGAAAAAAAATGAAAACGCATTTTTTTTACACAAAGTTGTCCATTTATAAGATATTTCCAACACATAGCATGTACATAGCAAAAATGACACCCCAAAATACATTCTGCTACTCCTTCTGAGTATGGCGATACCAAATTTGTGAGACTTTTACACAGGCATAATGAGTCTTTTGAATGGTTCATTTTTTTCCAGAAGTTTTTGGAAAATGTGGAAGTTGTCCATTTATAAGATATTTTCAACACATAGCATGTACATAGCAAAAATGACAACCCAAAATACATTCTGCTACTCCACAAACAAGTATGTGCGCACAGCCACTACCCTCCCAGTGAATATAAGCATACATAATGCATTATACCAAATCAATCAGAATTTAACATATTAGAGAATGGTATAGGAAATAACATATTAAAAAGAGTCCCTACCACATCACGCAATAGGGAAGTGGCGATGAAAGTCCATAAACACTCCAAGGAGAGGCAGCCTTGCCTGAGGAAGAGGCGTGGCTCTCAAGTCAACTGGGCCAGTCGCCTAATGAAACGCATCACACTTTAGTGACGTCACCCGCCTGCGCCTGGTCTCCTGCGGCTCAAGCCTCGTTCCGGGCACATCTGCATTCTCCGATGAGCGGACAGTCACCGCAGCTTAGGATGACATGACACAGCACACAGAGCGTTTGTGACGCCACCTATGGACTGGACCTTCATGCTGTCACTCATTAGAGTCTTGTGAGTGTTTTTAATCTTCTCATAAATAAATAGTTTTTAAATACTACACTTAGAGGCGCCTTCCTTCTTCCTTGTTTTTACATTCTGCTACTCCTCCTGAGTATGGCAATACCACATGTGTGAGACTTTTACACAGCCTGGCCACATACAGAGGCCCAACATCCAAGGAGCACCATCAGGTGTTCTAGGGACATACATTATGCATCTAATTTCCTGACAACCTATCACATTTTTGAAAGCTCTTTATATTTCTAAGATATAGCATGTACATACCAAGAATTACACGCCAAAATACATTCTGCTGAGCAAAGGGCAAACAAAAGATTACCTGTGTGTTTAGTAGTGCCATTGTCCACAGGAGGACAGCCCTGATCCAGGCAGCAGGCAGGGACGTGGTCAGCGACAGCGAACAGAATTGTCCAGGCAGCAGGCACGAATATTGTCCATAGTCCATACAGACAGGGGTACTGTCCATATACAGTCCAGGGTCAGTGCAGTTGGAGATATTGCTGGCAGTGCCAAAATATTGATCCTGGTAGTAGGCAGGAACAGGATCTATAGTACGGGTAGCAGGCCAGGAAAGAATGGGGACAGGGGTAGAGGCTTCTCACACCCAAATCTCTTTGAAGCCTCCGAGTCTCCAGACCCTAATCCAGAAATGAGAAAACTAAAAATGTCGTTTTTTCATCCAGAAAAAGAAATTCTGGAGCCCCTCACATATGTGAGACCCTTGTGTGTGAATCCCATTATTCCAGCAGCAGGCTAAAAGATCAGTCCAGTAGGTAGGCAAAAAAACGTGGTCAACCAGTCCAGGGTCAGTTCCAGAGCAGGCAGAGGTATGTTAACATTAGGCAGAAGCGAGGTCGTATAACAGGCCATGGTCAGTTCCGGAGCAGGCTCAGGTATGTTTACGTTAGGCAGAAGAGTGGTCATATAGCAGGCCAGGGTCAGTTCCGAAGCAGGCAGATGTATTTTTAGCGTGAGGCAGAAGCGTGGTCGTATAGCAGGCCAGGGTCAGTTCCGAAGAAGGCAGCGGTATGTGCAGTACAGTGGCATAAGGGGTGTGGCTGTAAATGACAATTACGTTTACCATACTTCACTAATAATGTAGTGAACTATGGTAACACCGGAAACAGTCACCTATACAGAGGCCTGGTTGAGAAGGGCATTGGGGACAAAAATATACAGTGTCTCTTCTACCTCCTCTTTTGGAGCACACCCGGCATTTTTTCTGGCGTCTTTGGCCTGTTTCATGGAAGGGGAGTTTTTCAGGAAAGTGACGTTCTTGTAGTCTGCTCACTGCATCTGAGCAAATATTTTCTGGTGGGCCTTCAGGACATTCCGTCTGTCCCTCCACTTGACAGCCAATAGCTCCTGGTTCCGCAAAGGCACCGTCTCCCCTCTGTGTATCCTTTTGTTAACGAGCCTTTGGGGGAAGCCCTTTCTGTTGGCTCTGACCGTACCGCATGCTGGAGCCTGCCTCCGGTAAAGGTTGTAACCTTTTCCAAGTAGTGGATAAATAAGCTCCCAAACAACCTTTCCACTGGCTCCAATATATTCAGGGCATTCACGGGGATGCAGTTGGGTGTCCTTTCCTTCATAGATCAAGAAGGAATAGATGTAGCCGGTGGCTCTGTCACAAAGTTTGTATACTTTAACCCCATATCAGGCCCTTTTGCTGGGGATAAACTGTTTTATGGCCAGCCTGCCTGTGAATTTTACAAGGGACTCGTCAATAGAGATGTTTTGGTTGGGGGTATATAATTGGGCACATTTTTAAGAAAAATAATTTAGAACGGGGCGAATTTTAAATTATTTATCGAAAGCTGGGTCATTGCGGGGAGGGCACTGTGCGTTATCATTATAGTGGAGGAACCGCATAATTCTAAGGTATCTTGACCTTGGCATGAGGGATGAATAGATTGGCATGTGGTGAATGGGCTTGGTAGACTAATGGGAGTACAGTTCGTTTTTTTTTGTGATTCCCATATTAAATGTTAGGCCTAAAAAAAGTCTAAATTCGGCCACTGTAAGTTCTCTCCATTCAAAAGGTCGGGCGTAACTAGAACCGGGGTTGTCTGCGATGAACTGCTGGGCATAAAGGTTGCACTGGGCCACGATGGATGACAGAAAGTCCTCAGTAAAAATTAAATTAAAAAAATCAATTGGGGCAAAACCTTTGGTGTTCACCTGGACACCTGGCTGGGCAGTGAAAGGGGGGAGGTTTGCTGCTCCGAAATTAGATGAAAGCTACAGGGGGTTCTGTAGGGCATAGGGAAGGCTGGCATGGGTTCTCATCCTTTGGGGCTGAGATGACACCCCACTAGGGCTTGGCCTTTGTTGCAGTGGCACTGCACTAGAGGTGGATGGCACTGCGCTAGATGTGAATGGCATTGGGCTAGATGTAGATGGCACTGCGTCAGAGGTGGATGGCACTGCACTACTTGTAGTAGAATGCTGCTCCTCACCAGAACGACTTTGTTTCATGGGCACCAGTTCTTCTTCCTCTGATTCTGAATCAGACCCACTGCTTAGAATGGGCTCATAATCCAAATCAGAATTGGACGCAGACTCAGAGAGCTCCCCGCTGCTCTCTTCGCTCAGACTCAGGCTCAGAATCTTTTATGCCTCCTCAGCAGAATATTTTTTTGCCATACTGGTGCGATGTGGATACACTGATGGGCGCTGATGAGGGCAGCTGCACTGATTAGCTGGCACTGACAGGCACTGATGAGCGCTCACTTATGGGCGCTGATATGCACTATTGGGCACGGTAGTGGTGCTGATGGGCACTTTAGTGGCAATGAAGGCACAGATAAGCACTGTAGTGGCACTGATGGCAATAAAGGCACTGGTGGCACTGGTGTGGCACTGGTGTAGCACTGTAGTGACACTGATAGCACAGAAGCACTGTAGTGGTACTGATGGGCACAGGTGGCACTGATGGGCACAGGTGGCACTGATGAGCCCAGGTGGCACTGGTGGGCACAGGTGGCACTGGTGGGCACAGGTAGCACTGATGGACACGCTGGTGGAGCTGATTTGATACTGATGGCAAAGATGATCACTGTAGATGCACTAATGTAGCACTGATGAGTACTGTAGTAGCACTGATGAGCATGTTAGTGGCAATAAAGGCACAGGTGGCACTGGTGTGACACAGATGGGCACGTGGGGCACTGCGGTGACACTGAAAGCACAGATAAGCACTGTAGTGGCACTGATTAGCACAGGTAACACTAATGGCACAGCTAAGCACTGTAGTGGCACTGATTAGCACAGGTAGCACTGGTGGGCACTGGTGGCACTGATGAGCACTGGTGGCACTGATGGGCACAGGTGGCACTGGTGGGCACAGGTGGCACTGGAGTGGCACTGATGGACACTCTGATGGCACAGATGAGTACTGTAGTTTGGCTGAGCACTGTAGTGGCACAGGTGGCACAGAAGATCACTGGTGTGGCACTGATGCGGCACTGGTGTGGCACTGATGTGGCACTGGTGTGGCACTGATTGCACAGATGAGCGCTGCAGTGGCACTGATGGGCACAGGTGGCACTGATGGGCACAGGTGGCACTGGTGGCACTCTGGTGGCACTGATGGGCACTCTGGTGGCACAGATGGGCATTCTGGTGGCACAGATGAGCGCTGTAGTGGCACTGATGGCACTGTAGGGCACTTTAGTGGCACTGATGGCATTGTAGGGCACTGTGGTGGCACAGATGTGGCACTGGTGGCACAGATGTGGCACTATCAGCAGAACTTGAATTCTGCTGGCCACTGCTGGGCACAGCTGGGCACTGCTGGGCACTGTATAATTCAAAAAAACTCACAGATTGTCACTGCAGGGCATCAATCTCTCTTTTCTCCTCACAAACTGGATCGGTGTGAGGAGATGAGAGAGCTGACACTCTCGATGACCCTGCAGTGTTAACATTGTGATGACGGCGTGATCACGTGGTAAAGGGCCGCTGCCAATGGCCCTTTACAGCAATCCGTGAACCGCTGGGTCCCAGGAACCTGGCGAGCACGGAGACTCCCGTGTGCACGCCCCAGGGGGCACGCGGGAGCGCAATTCTGGGAGGACATTATAGTACGTCCTCCCAGAACAATGGGTGCCACTTGCGGCCGTGTAATTACATTACACGGTCGGCAAGTGGTTAAAGGGGTTGTAAAGGCAGAAGGTTTTTTTTATCTTAATGCATTATGCATTAAGATAAAAAGCCTTCTGTGTGTAGCAGCCTCCCCAGCACCTCCTAGTCACTTACCTGAGCCCCTTCTCTCTGCAGCGATGTCCATGATCACCTCGGCCGTCCAGTATTGGACGTCCAGTATTGGACTCCTCCTGATTGGCTGAGACACAGCAGCATCGCGATTGGCTCCTGTGGCTGTCAATCAAAGTCTGCCAGCCCATCAGGGGAGAGATGGGGCAGGGCCAGGTTGGGACTTTGTGTCTGAATGGATACACTGAGCTCTGACTCGGCTTGGGTGTCCCCATAGAGAGCTGCTGGCTGAGGGGGCACTCAAAGGAGGGAGGGGCCAGGAGAGCAGAAGAGGGACCCGAGAAGAGGAGGATCCGGGCTGCTCAGGATCCGGGCTGCTCTGTGCAAAACCAACTGCACAGAGAAGGTAAGTATAACATGTTTGTTATTTAAAAAAAAAAAAAGTGAGGCTTTACAATCAATTTAACAGGTTAGTGTATAGAAGATAATGGAGAGCAATGAATGTGATTTTAAGGGTGCAATACACTAGTATACCAAAATATTCTTAAAGTATTTTTTAACCACTTCAGCCCCGGAAGGATTTCCCATGTTAGGACCAGAGTAGTTTTTGCGATTCGGCACTGTGTCTCTTTAACTGACAATTGTGTGGTCGTGCGACATTGTACCCAAAAAAAAATTGCTTGCTTTTTTACCACAAATAGAGCTTTCTTTTGGTGGTATTTGATCACCTCTGCGTCATTTCTGATCGCCGCTATAAACAAAAAAAGAGAGGCAACTTTGCAAAAAAAAGATTTTTCTTACTTTTTGCTAAAATACAAATCCAAAAAAATATGTATAAAAAAAGTTCTGAAATTTTTAGTGGTACTGCTATATTGCAACGGACATGTCAGACCATTTTGACACTTTTTTGGGACCATTGGCATTTATACAGCGATCAGTGCTATAAAAATGCAAGATTACTGTGTAAATGCCATTGACAGTGAAGAGGTTAACCTACAGGGGGCGCTCTAAGGGTTAACTGTATTCCCTCAGTGTGTTCTAACTGTGTGTGGGCTGGGTTGGCAGGGGGAGGGGAGTGATCATGGCTTCCATATACAGGAAGCCTGGGATCACATCCCTTCCCCCTCTGTCAGAACGGAGATCCGTGTTTACATACACGGACCTCCATTCTTTCACTGCGGGGGGGGGGGGCCATCGCGGATAGCCGGCAGAGATTGAGTCCACCCTACCCACTCCCTGGCCCCCCTGGAACACAGTGAGTGTGCGAGCAGGGCTGGCGCCAGCATAAGGCAGCCCAGCCAGCCGCCTGAGGGTGCCAGGAGAGGGGGGTGCCAAAGTCAGGGTTCCTAAGAAGTGCTAATGCTGGCGCCGGCACTCCTCTCATTTTTACTCAGCTCAGTAGACTGACACAGACAGACAGCGCAGCACAGCCTCCGGCGCTGTTAACTTCAGCCGCTGCCTCCACTGACTTTCACACCTACAGCTCTTCTCGCGAGTCCTGGCCCTGCCTACTCCACTCCTCCTCCTCTCTGACAGATTCAGGACAAGTCCTCAGAGACACCTCCTCTCCATTCAGCGCTCAAGGATCACTATGGCAGAAAAAACAAATTTCCTCCTCCCAACTGGGCGGCCAGTAGCAGAGAGGGACACGGTTACCTCCAGTCCAGCAGCACACAGACTATCGCCAATGAACTGAAGGCCATGTGAGATGAGGGGAGGAGCTGAATGAGACAAGGGGGAGGGGCCAGGGATCAGCAGAAGGCACAAGAGGAGCGCAAGTGGCGCTGCACAGATTATCACTATGGAAGGTAAGGAAAGCAAGATTGATGCTGCTTTTAGCTTTATGACCATCCCATGTGCCATGTATGCAGTCATCCCATGTGCCATGTATGCAGTCTGCAGTCATCCCATGTCCCATCTATGCAGTCAGCAATCATCCCATGTGCCATGTATGCAGTCTGCAGTCATCCCATGTGTCATGTATGTAGTCTCTGGTCATCCCATGTGCCATGTATGCAGTCTGCAATCATCCCATGTGCCATATGTGCAGTCTCTGGTCATCCCATGTGCCATGTATGCAGTCCCTGGTCATCCCATGTGCCATGTATGCAGTCTCTGGTCATCCCATGTGCCATGTATGCAGTCATCCCATGTGCCATGTATGCAGTCTGCAGTCACCCCATGTGCCATGTATGCAGTCTCTGGTCATCACATGTGCCATGTATGCAGTCTGCAATCATCCCATGTGCCATATATGCAGTCTCTGGTCATCCCATGTGTCATGTATGCAGTCCCTGGTCATCCCATGTGCCATGTATGCAGTCTCTGGTCATCCCATGTGCCATGTATGCAGTCATCCCATGTGCCATGTATGCAGTCTACAGTCATGCCATGTGCCATGTATGCAGTCTCTGGTCATCCCATGTGCCATGTATGCAGTCATCCCATGTGCCATGATTGCAGTCTGCAGTCATCCCATGTGCTATGTATGCAGTCTGTAGTCATCCCATGTGCCACGTATGCAGTCTCTGACCATCTTTTGTGCCACGTTGCAGTCTCTGACCATCCCTTGTGCCATGTATGCAGTCTCTGACCATCTCTTGTGCCATGTATGCAGTCTCTGACCATTCCTTGGGCCATGTATGCAGTCTCTGACCATCCCTTGTGCCATGTATGCAGTCTCTGACCATCTCTTGTGCCATTCATGCAGTCTCTGCACCCCAATAAAGTGCTCCCCTCCCCCTGCTATGCATCCCGGGCTCCGGTTGTCCATAGCGTATGCCGCTGGACAGAGGGGAGGGAGAAGAGTGGTCACACATCCATGCTCCTCCCCTTCTTGTTCCTGACCTGGAAGCAACTTTGACAGCCATCAAGGCCTGGGAAAGAATGTAATGTAATGAGATGTACATTGCATTACATTTATGACTAAATGCATGGCAACATTGATGATGTGACATCAGCAGGCAAATAAAGTGTATGTCATATGGAGGTGGGGGTTTGCATTGTGGAGGTGAGGGAGGTGACAGGAGGACGGTTGGGGGCACCAAAATGCACCTTCACCTAAGTAGGCAAAAATCCTTCCACCGGCCCTGCGCGCGCGCTCACAATGCTAGTTATCGCGGCCGCCGTCAGGTGACGGCGGTTTGAGATAGCGAGCCACTTTGCCACCGTCACGCTGCGGCGGGCGGTCGGCAAGTGGTTAATTAAACAATGAATTCATTTTTTAAACAATGAATTTATTTTTTTCTTAAATATTTGAATTCATTGTTTAATAAAAAAGAACTTTTTAAGAATATTTTGGTATATTACTGTATTCCCCCCTAAAATCCCATTCATTACTCTTCATTATCTTTAAAGCATAAGTTCACCTTTGGAACATGTTACATGTTCAACCTGTATTTAGGGTAGAACTTGCAACATGTTCCAGGTCCTGCCCCCTCTCCCCCCAATTTCTGCCTCCCTGTGACAGTGTGCAGGGGTTTTTTTTTAAAAAACACCATGGCTGTGCAGGTCCCTGCTGACATAGCTGCATCATTTGTTCATAGATTCCTGTGAAGGAATGAATTACAAGTGCCATCTTCCACCATGGCAGACAGACTAGTATTTTCAATAGGCTGCAGGGGTGCTGATGAGCGCTCTGGTAGTCCACTGGCATGTCCCCCGGCTTTCACAGAAAAAGTCTGTTCAGACATACAGGCTGAAAGCCGGAGGACAAGTCTGCAGGAGCCCACATTGCACCTGTGAGCTACTGATCGCAGGTGCAATGCTTTTCAGCCTCTTGCAGGAAAAAAATAATACGTGTACATTTTTTTTCTCCAAAATTATGTACATTTATTATTTTTTCTTCAGAGGTGAACCTAGCCTTTAAGTTTTTAAAAAAAAAAAAACTAAATAATAAACATGCTATACATAACTGCTCTGTGCAATGGTTTTGCAGGGGCTGCTGCATCAGTAACATGTTACTCCCTTAATACAGATGTGGCAAGTTAGAAAAGGTGAACTTATCCTTTAACCACTTCAGCCCCGGAAGGATTTCCAGCTTTAGGACCGGAGCCCTTTTTGCGATTTGGCGCTGCATCGCTTTAACTGACAATTGCGCGGTCGTGCGACGTTGTACCCAAACGAAATTTGCGTCCTTTTTTTCCCACAAACAGAGCTTTCTTTTGGTGGTATTTGATCACCTCTGCGTCATTTCTGATCGCCGCTATAAACAAAAGAAGAGTGACAATTTTGCAAAAAAAACCCTAATTTCTTACTTTTTGCTAAAATACAAATCCAAAAAAAAAATATAAAAAAACATTTTTTTTCACCGTTTTTGGCCGATTTATATTCTTCCTCATATTTGTGATAAAAAAAAAAATCGCAATCTGCGTTTATTGATTGGTTTGCGCAAAAGTGGCCGTGTTTACGGATGATGAGAATTCATTTCTGGGGTTTTTATTTTTTTTTATTTTTTACTAGTAATGGCGGCGATCTGCGATTTTTAGCGGTACTGCGATATTGGGGCGGACATGTCGGACCATTTTGACACTTTTTTGGGACCATTGGCATTTATACAGCGATCAGTGCTATAAAAATGCACTGATTACTGTGTAAATGCCATTGGCAGTGAAGGGGTTAACCTGCAGGGGGCGCTCTAAGGGTTAACAGTGTTCCCTGGGAGTGTTCTAACTGTGGGGGGACTGCCCTAGCTGGGGAAGGGAAGTGGTCACAGCCTCCGTGTAGAGGAAGGCTGTGATCACAGCCCTTCCCCCTTCACAGAACGGAGGTCCGTGTTTACTTACACGGACCTCCGTTCTTTCACTCTGGGGGGGGCATCGCGGGTGGCCGGCGGAGATCGACTCCACCGCACCCGCTCCCTGGCCCTCCCCGAACACAGTGAGCGCGTGGCCGATTCGCGTTACAGAGCCACTTTGTCGCCGTCATTTGCCGATCAGCCGTCGGCAAGTGGTTAAGAAAAGGGCAGCTGACAGGGACATCCGCTGCTATAAATATCTTGAGGAGGGTTGACTGCTGCTTTTGGTAGACTTAAGGGAGAGATTTGAGAGGTTTCCCATAGATCACTGGAGGTATAGACATTTACAGCACTTTTCCAATCTTAGCAGTCTTTAATACACTCTTTGTCACCCTTAACTCAGGACCGCTATGTAATACGTCCTAACTCCCAGTTAGACCGATTCCTTTAATATGCAAATCATTGCTTCACTAAACCCCAATGCAACCTATGCTTCCTTAGCATGTAGCATGTAAGCTGGACCTGGGCCTTAAAGTGATTCTTAACAATTTTTTAAAGATTTAAAATAAAAAAAGATGTTATACTTACTTGCTCTGTGAAAGATATTGCACAGATTGGTCCCTTACCTCTTCTGGAGTCCACCGCTGGCACTTTCCTCTTCTTCTTCCTATGAGTGCCTCCTCAGTATGGCATACATACCCATGCAGGCGCACTCCTGAGCTGGGCTGTGTGCATTCATAGACACACACAACGTAGCTTGGCCATGCCCCTCTGCAGCAGGTGCCTATGGCTTATTACAGATCTTGAACCAAATGCCGGGAGGAGGGTTTAGGATGCAAGATATGCCAAAGACACATGAATCTTAGAGGACTGTTTTCTGATTGTCTCACCTATAAAGGGGCACCTTCTGTCCAGTTTCCATGCAACACTCTTTTGTAAAATGTTTCCCTCTCTAGCCCAGCTATTACTGATATGTTTCTTTCAGACAAGGTCTTCTTTCAGGCCCCCAGCCCATAGCACATGCTGAGGCCTAGTAGGAATAGCTTTTGGGAACACACACACAGGCCGCCCTCCAAGTGAAGAAGCCCCAGGGTAGGAGAGCTCTGATTCGATCCTTCCAAATCTTTATCTTCTCCCCACCCACACCTTCTGGGCCAGTTTCCCAGGGATTGGATAAGGTTAGATAACGATTAATAATCCAGTGACTCATCCTCTCATTCTATTTCTAAAATATTTTTCCATAAGCAGACAGAAGAAATCAACCCCCAAGTTTAGGGAAACCCTGATTAGACCTGAAAAATGAATTGCAGCTCAGTTAGCTACAGTAAAGCCATACACTAAATTTAGCTAACCCAGAGCAGGGGGGCTACAAGTGTTTTGCTCCTCTATCCTCCCTCTTCACCACCTCACCCAGTTCAGCAGAACCTTTTTTCCAGCCCTGAGAAAACATCTAGGCAACAGCTAGCCATACACCAAAGTAACCACAACCTCCAGTGTGCAAAGTCAGCCTCACACACCACTCTGGTCCAGAGCCTTGCAGCAGCCAGAAGAGCCAGTACGGTAGCTACACACAATTCCACCAAGTTGCCTACCCAAAGTATGTAATGTATTCAGTACATTCTATGTCCATTGTGCTGTCACAACTCTGTCCCATCCTTCCCCAATCCCTGTTAGTGGTCAGCAGGCCAAGCTCAGCAGCAGCCCAGGATTGTTGGAAGCCAGTGTCACAAGTCGCTGTGCTCATCAACAGTCTTTGCCACTGAATCTGTCAGAGTATAGTAACACTCACACATAACTGCAGTTCAGGCCTGCCCTGGCCATCCTCCATTAGTCCTCTCCTCCGCTTAGGCATGCCACACTCCCACTCTTCCAGGCACCAGGTCACATGTACATCTCTGTTGCAGCTGTCCCGGGTAGGCAGAGCCTAAGTGCACCCTTCCTTCCTCTTCAGACAATGACTGACAGATGTCAGGTATACTGTGCAGCATGACTCATGTATCTGATGTCACTGGCTTTTTAGAAACATACGACAGGCTGGCAATTCCGGCCATTTGGCAAGTTCCCAGATATACATGCTGTAGCAGTGTGATTACTCGATGGGTAATTTGGTGAAGAAATACTGTCCTGTATTTAGTGACCCCTTGTTAACCCTTTCCAAGAATTAGGTATTTCTGTTTAGAAATGCATGCTGACTTCAAGATCACATATGGACTCTACTCAGGATTGTGTTTACAGGAGGTAGGAGAACATTGGGCTTGTGCTGGAGGGCTGTTGGTCACCAGGCTTGTTTTCCCTGCTAACTTCCTGCAAGTTGAACTGTCTTGGTGTTCCACTTATGCCAACTTTAGATGGCTGAACCTTCTCATTTGCTTATAGCATGGAGACAAATTTCATGGACTTTTTATGGGCCTGCTTAACAGTGGGATTTTGTAGGTGCTTATATTTTTTTTATTTTGCAAACATTTTGGTCCAGCATTCATATTACCCCTCACTGGGAGATTATGGCTGCAGGGATATGGGAGAAGAGAAAGAGGACGTTGGATTTTAACCAGGACAACCAACAGCAGCACAAAAGGCACTTGTGCACTGTCCCTTGTGCTGATTTTTTTTTAATTTTACGTAAACTTAGGCTTACTTCATAGGCGTATAGAGATGCCTTGTCAGGGACCATGTATACTGTCACATAAAGGATGAAAACAAAAGAATAGCAATCTGTATAAAAATGACCATATCTCATACATTTAATCAACACATAAAACAATCAGAATTTGGGGACATTGCCTATTACTCTATACACACATGTTAAAGGTAAAATATTGATTTTAGAGACATAATTTCAATTCAAAGCTAAACAGATAAAAAAGCAGCAATTTACAATGAATGCTGCCAGTTTACAATTGTGTGTATCTCAAGCAAGTGTAAATGATTGAGAGCCTAAAAGTATGTATTATTTGATACTGTTTATTATTTGTTAAATCATCAGTTCCATATTTTCCTTTAATAGGTGGTTTAGAGTTGTTTTTTTAAAAACGCTATACTATAATTATATAGTAATGTAATGCAGTATGTAACATGTTTTATGTGTTTTACTAGTGCAACTGAAAAATTACCTCATCTGTCTTAGATACACGATGAAAGCAGGCTCATGGCAGCAAAAGATTCAGGACATTCAATGGCCAGGGCATGGAATAGCATTTTTTAGATGGAGTCAACACTGGGTATTTATGTGCAAACCCAGAAACATAATTGTTTAGGGAAGAGGAAGTTGGTTTTATTGAGAGGAGTCTCATTATTCTCTGTAGCATAAGCTTCATGCAACTGTATTCTGTTTGCCTTGCTCCATTGACTGTATGTGGGTGGGCTGACTCACCCAGTGCACACTGGACCTTTTGCTCTTTCACTCTTCCCCTTCCTCCGGATTCTCCGGTGTATGCACTCACTAATGCCTGGGTTCATATGGCATCAACATTATGGCGGCACTCCAACTTAGAAGCAAACTGTACACCCTGGTGTCTCTGTATCATAACCTGAAGATGAAATACAGGTACCTCCTAATCCCACGATACATACACCTGCTCAGAATGCAACATTTTGAAGGAGAACCACAGAGCAGTGTCCCGATCCACGAGTCCAGCTTTACTCTGCCACCTCTCTCCCAGTGATAGAATGGGGTCCAGCCGGGCACCAGTGTGGACCCCATGTGTGTACATAATTAACTCTTTTAACTTTCATACCATACAGCTATGTCCCTAGGGTCTCCACCATACTGGTCCAGGTCCAGTTCCTGGGGTACCAACCACTTGGGAGGTAGGCTATGAACCACTCCCCTCACTATACATGAGACCAGCCACCCCTGCCGGTACCGTTCTCCTGTTGTTTAGCTGTCATATCATCCTTCTCTTGTACTTGTTAAGTCTATCAGTGGTATGTCACCACTTCACTCTTTGTCTTTGCATTACAGGCCCTGTTTTTCATATGCCCTTACCACCATGCACCCCTTTAAATAACTTCAGATCAGGCATGACAATGTTTCAAAAGCTTTACTGGAAACTCTCAGTATAACAGTTCCAAAGCAAAGTGCACAGTATTTTCCCTAAACAAATCCCTAACTCAGGCTTATGGCTGCCCCAGTGTACCTGCGCAGACAAGAGTCTACATACAGCAGAGTCCACAGTGGCAGATCTCCAGAGCTGGTGTCCTTCGGGGATCCTGTCTGTGTCTTTTGTCCCATGCAGTCTGTCTTACTGGGCAGAGCCCCCCCCCCCCCCCTCTTTATTATTAGCTGGGGCAGCAGCTGTCTCACTAACCAGCATTTCAACCTGCTTACCTGCAACCTTCTAGTTGAAGAGAATCTCTTATGTAAAGCAGAAGTCAAGTTGTTCCCAAAAACTTCATATTTAAAGCTGCCCTCTTGCCTTATATTTGATCTTGCACAGTTGTACAGGCTCCTCGTCTTTATTGAAATTGCTTATTCTGATTTTAATGCACAATGTGAGATTCTCATAGTGTGCATTAGAAGCTACAGCAAGCCTTATTTTCTGGCTCGAGGACATCCAACATCATCTAGTACAGTACCTCACATTTTTGTAAATATTTTATTCTATCTTTTCATGTGACAACACTGAAGAAATTACACTTTGCTACAATCTAAAGTAGTGAGTGTACAGCTTGTATAACAGTGCAAATTTGCTGTCCCCTCAAAATAGCTCAACACACAGCCATTAATGTCTAAATTGCTGGCAACAAAAGTGAGTACACCCCTAAGTGAAAATGTACAAATTGGGCCAAATTAGCCATTTTTCCTCCCCAGTGTCAAGTAACTCGTTAGTGTTACAAGGTCTCAGGTGTGAATGGAGAGCAGATGCATTAAATTTGGTGTTATTGCTGTCACTCTCTCATACTGGTCACTGGAAGTTCAACCTGGCACCTCATGGCACAGAACTCTCTGAGGATCTGAAAACAAGAATTTTTGCTCTACATAAAGATGACCTAGGCTATAAGAAGATTGCCAAGACCCTAAAACTGAGCTGCAGCATGGTGGCCAAGGCCATACAGCGGTTTAACTGCACAGGTTCCACTCAGAACGGCCTCGCCATGGTCGACCAAAGAAGTTGAGTGCACATGCTTAGCATCATATCCAGAGGTTGTCTTTGGGAAATAGATGTATGAGTGCTGCCAGTATTGCTACAGAGGTTGAAGGGGTGGGGGGTCAGCCTGTCAGTGCATCAAATTGGTCTGCATGGATGTCAGCCCAGAAGGAAGCCTCTTCTAAAGTTGATGCACAAGAACATCCGCAAACAGTTTGCTGAAGACAAGCACACTAAGGACATGGATTACTGGAACCATGTCCTGTGGTCTGATGAGACCAAGATAAACTTACTTTGTTAAGATGGTGCCAAGCGTGTGTGGTGGCAACCAGGTGAGGAGTACAAAGAGAAGTGTGTCTCCTACAGTCAAGCATGGTGGTGGGAGGGTCATGGTCTGGGGCTGCATGAGTGCTGCTGGCACTGGGGAGCTACAGTTCATTGAGGGAACCATGAATGCCAACATGTACTGTGACATACTGGAGCAGAGCATGATTCCCTCCCTTCAAAAACTGGGCCGCAGGGCAGTATTCCAACATGATAATGACCCCAAACACACCTCCAAAGACGGTCACTGCCTTGCTAAAGAAGCTGAGGGTAAAGGTGATGGACTGGCCAAGCATGTCTCCAGATCTAAACCCTATTGAGCATCTGTGGGGCATCCTCAAATGGAAGGTGGAGGAGCGCAAAGTCTCTAACATCCACCAGCTCCGTGATGTTGTCATGGAGGAGCGGAAGAGGACTCCAGTGGCAACCTCTGAATCTCTGGTGAACTCCATGCCCAAGAGGGTTAAGGCAGTGCTGGAAAATAATGGTGGCCGCACAAAATATTGACACTTTGTGCCCAATTTGGACATTTTCACTTAGGGGTGTACTCACTATTGTTGCCAGCGGTTTAGACATTAATGGCTGTGTGTTGAGTTATTTTGAGGGGACAGCAAATTTACACTGTTATACAAGCTGTACACTCACTATTTTACATTGTAGCAAAGTGGCATTTCTTCAGTGTTGTCACATGAAAAGATATAATAAAATATTTACAAAATGTGAGGGGTGTACTCACTTTACTGTACATTTGCTCAAACTTGACTGTCCTAGATTTAAGAGCATGTATGGAGTTGCGGATTGTCTTTCATACATTCATTACACTGACTGTCCTAGGCCTGCTCTTTTGACTAATTGAATTTTAGTTCTTTCAAACATGAATGCATAGCATCACATTTTAGCATTACCACAGCTTCCTTTTTTCAGAAAAGCACAGCATTTTGCTGGCTCCCCCCACCAGCCATGATCTGCTTTTATTGCATAAAGAAGCACAGAGACTCAGCAATGAAAGTTTACTTAAGGCAATATACTTTACATCTACAATAGAAAAACAATCTCTCCAACACATCACGTGTCCTAACAATTCTGTATAAAACTTCATGGCGGTGCTGCTCCTGGTGTCCCTACCCCAGATTTCTGGCATCAGTCAACTACACCATCGCAGGCGCAGCCATGAACGGGAATTGTGCTGGCTCTATAAAGTTGGAAAACATGTGACACTGTTGGATATCTACAGAGCATTGTAATGCCCTGCTATGTATTGATCGCAATTTTTTTTCCATTGTTTGGCTTTGGAAGGGACTGGGCACACCCTCCATTTCCTGATTATATAGATTTTTTTTTATTCCATTACACTTGGAATGGTGTGAGGGGGAATATCTAGTTGCCATCGGGACTGCGGTGAACCAGGCCGTACTGTACATTTACACTTAGCTAAACTAAAATTAAATAAAAAAATAAAAAATAAAAAGTTCCAGCTTAAAAAAAAAAAAAGCTTTGGCTTTAAGAACTACAGGAAGATATTAAAGACAAGTGATAATGGAGCTCTGGATTTATTGACATATTTGCAAAATGTATTTTAAACCACAAGGAACCCTTCAAGTAAAACTCAAGAGAATAAAAAATGTTGATAAACATGAATATAACCTGAATGCAAAAAGAGCTACCTGCATGCTGTGAGGGATATTTAGGGAACAGAAGCATATCATGAACCTATCTAAATTTGACGTGTTGATACTGTGCAGGGGGCATAAGTGGTTGACCTAGCATCAGATTCATTTTTTTTATATATCTGGCCAAAGCTTTTTTGGCCATACGTCTCTTCTGGGTCCCAGGAGTGCACTTAGTCACAAAGCCATGTCACAGAGCTACTCCAGTCTATGGAAGGATCCTGACAATAATGTTGGGATTAACTTAGATGCCTGACTGACAGCTGACTCTGGCTGCCCATTCTCCAGCCCAGCGAACCAGTGAGTGCTGGAGGGCAAGAACAGTAAGCAGGTGACTGACAGTTATGTGATAGGTCAGTTCTTAGTCTTAAGCCATAAACGGTTCAAATCTCCTGCTGAACTGACCGAGATTTGAACCGTTAATGGGCAGGCTGAATGTACCAATGTACAACCAGCCTGCCAGATTTGATTCCAATTATCGTAAGCAACTGCTATAGCCTCTAGCAATAATCACTGTTTTCTCCCACCTGCCCCCCCCCCCCCCCCTCCAGGAGAAGACATTTGCTAATTCCACTGTCAGCTCTGTCTGTGTTGATGGGAGAAGCGTGCAAATTTATTTCCTGCAGCCCGTGGTATGGCCGGCCTTAGAGCTTGCGGGAGACAGCTGCAGCATCAGGTGAGAATGTATGTTTATTTTTCTTCTCCTTTATTAATGTGTAAGTGTTACATCTTCAAGTATATATACCTCTCACAGAGAATTTACAGCCTGGACTGAGATGCTGGCTCACGTGTGGCAAAATTATTTAATTCCTGTGCCTTTGCAGTTCTTGGCTATGTTCATAAATGTCTGACATAGCTCATTTTGTGACAAAGTTACAGCGTCTGCTCTCTGGGGGAGAGAAGACCAAGTAAACTTTTTTACTTCTTCGTCTGCAGAAGATTGATGACATCATCTCAGCCGAGGCACCGAGTCACCTGTCTGGAGGTTAAAGAAGTTCTATGGTCTGAGCATACACTTTCATTTTATAACATCAGCATTGTAATTACAATACAACCAATAGCTATTTTTGACCACCCCTTCAGGAGCCGCTGGATTTTGGGTCTCCCTTTGTCTGCACAGCTGGACAACATGCATTTTTAGCAGGCATGCGTAATCAGAAAACCAGTACTAAAGCTTTTGTTTTTGTTATTTATTGGGGTAAATTACTTGGATGGTTAGGGTGGTTATGGGATGCCCATAATTTGGTCAATGTAGAACTTTGAGGACAACTTGAATGATCACAGACTTCTAGCAAAAATCCCACATTATACTCCTTCCAGAATAACTACATCATGGATAGCCACAAGTCCCAATTTGATTTCAGGTACTTTAGTCTTCCCTGCAAACTGTCAGTGCACCTGGCTCCAACTGAGAATTCCCCAAGCAAGGTTGGAGGATAACAGTAGGTTGTCCCTCTGAATGCTAGCTGAATATTACATTCGGTTGCAATCTCCCTTGTATGCTTTGTGGGGTGAAAAATGTAAAGGTTACTCACTGAGTCCCTTTTAATCCTGCAGCATAGATGGTGACTTCTGCCCAGACCTCCTGCTGTTCAGGTCCCACTTGCTTTTCCCAGGGTGTCTCAACCAGTTGAGATGAGACTGAAGGGGGTGAGGATCCCTCTCTAGTTCCTTCTCCTTTTTATACTCCTTTCTGTCTACCGCGATCACACAACGTCTGCCTTGAGGCAGAGCTCCCCCAGCACTCTGGATCCTGGATTCTCTCCCCGACATGGCCAGGCTCCTGAGTATTTATGAGCAAACTCTACCTTCTGGACTGTCCATACCCAGGGATTGGTAGAGCTCCCATGAATATTCAGGTTTTTATCTCCATCCCTACACCCACTAAGTTCTGGAACTTTCTAGAAGCTTCCAGAAGCCAGGGGAGGTGACAGAAGCTCAGCCCTAAGAGCCTGCCAGCTGAACTGTACATGACCCCAAATAATCCTGGAATCACTGACTACAGTGAAACTTAACTAAATTTACCTAACTTATTCACACTATGTACACAAGGGGTGCTACATAAACTTATTTGAAAAATCTCTTTTTTTATGTTGTGAGTGCTGCCTGTCTGCTGGCCGTCTCTTTCCACAATGTCCTTGATTCTGTCCATGCTTTGCAGCTTCTCCTTTGCTGTTTACTTTCAATTTCTAACAACTACAATTCCTATTGTGTGGGGATCTTCACAAAGTAAATGTACAAACTTCAAAATTGTTCAGATTAATAGAAATATGCTAAAAATAATTGAAACAGAATGTGGAAATGAATATACGACTTTATAATTTAAACATAAATTCACTCTAAGATAAGTTTTTTTTGTTTTTTTTTTAAATGACTGTATTGCTGTATATAATGATATGTCAGGAATGTATTCCTTCTGCAATTATGGGGTGTGACGCCACCCTGTGGTCCCAGGTATTGACATTCAGCTGTGTTAAATTATATAACCAAAAAGTCTTTGAATGTGTTTTTCCCCATATTAGTCTGCTTGGCAGGTTATTGCTCTGGTATACCTCAAGTATTTTGATGCTGTAAAGGTTAAAATAGGACTGAAACATTAATTCACAGTTTATTCCTCTTGAGAAATCCTATCATTTGCTTATGATAAACAAGCCATGAAATATTCTCTGAAAACTGCCAGAAGACATGAAAATAGTTTCCAAAACAATAACAAAAAGAACTTCCCAATAGTCATCTCTTTTGGGTTTTACTGTCAGTATATTCCACTGAAACACTTACTCCAGCTGAGCAATACTAATGTATCAATTCATATATTACTAAATAATGAATGTATTATGGTGGAGACACCTCTTTATAGAAGCTATTAAAATGTGCATAGTCATGCACCATTCATCTTGATCAGTAAACTTAGGGCGAGTTAACACCAGAATTTCACAGGAACGCAGTGCGCGTTTCTGTGCGATTTCCGTGCATCCCCCCTGCTGTGCGATATTCAGCCCATTTATTTGAATAGGCTGAAATCGCACCAGAACACATAAAAAGTAGTGCATACACTACTTTTGAAAAATGTACTGCAACAAATTGCATGGTACTGCCGTAACTTGTGGTCTGGCGATCTGCATTTAGTGTGCCATTAAAAATGTATTGGTGCCTGCAGAAGATCACAAAATAGTACGCTATGAACTTGGTGCAGATAGACGTGCACACAATGCACCTTTCCAGCACCACGTTATGATGGGAACCAGCCCTTGTATTTGTTTAAAAGGTAACTCCACCTTTTGGACCATGTTACACCCATATTTAGGATATTACATGGTGCAAATTGGAACTCCCACCCCAAACCGCCCCCCATGCAAGCGTTCGGCAGCAGACAAACTTGTAGTTCTCAATGGAACAAAAGGGCCTTGATAACTGCCCTTGCAATAAATGCACATTTTTTTCCTGCAGTTATATGTTCGTTTATATTTTCTTGCATGTAGCACCAGTGGCGGCTGGTGAAGTTTTAGGATGGGGGGCACCAGGCCCCGCCCTTCCTTTTCGACCCCCTCTACTTTTAATAAGCCCCACCCCTTATAGAATCCACCCACTCCGTCTCCTGTATTCCACATATTGTGTCAGGAGTACACAGCTCAGCATCACAGGACACAGTACACAGCTCAGTATCACCGGACACAGTATACAGCTCAGCATTACAGGACACAGTATACAGCCCCAGCATCACAGGACACAGTATACAGCTCAGCATCACAGGACACAGTATACAGCTCAGCATCACAGGACACAGTATTCAGCTCAGCATCACAGGACACAGTATACAGCTCAGCATCACAGGTGGGGTATATAGCAGTCAGTATCACAGGACACAGTATAGAGCCCCAGCATCACAGGTGGTGTATATAGCAGCCAGTATCACAGGTGGGGTAAATTGCAGCCAATAACACAGGTGGGGGTAAATTGCAGCCAATATCACAGGTGGGGGTACTTTGCAGCCAGGATCACAGGTGGGGGTACTTTGCAGCCAGGATCACAGGTGGGGGTACTTTGCAGCCAGTATCACAGGTGGGGGTACTTTGCAGCCAGTATCACAGGTGGGGGTACTTTGCAGCCAGAATCACAGGTGGGGTACATTGCAGAGACCCCCCCTGAAGTCAGGACAAGTCCCGCACTTACCCCATCTAATAGGCAGTCAGGCAGGAGCGTGCAGAGATCGGCATGCGGACAAGCGGGCTGTCAGTGTGCAGAGATCGGCATGCAGAGAATGGGCTGGAGCCTGTCCCCATCAGTCCACCGCTCGTCGTGGCATGGTCACCGGTCAGGGTCTCTGTGGGAGCGGGAGTCACATTCGCCGCCACAGTGACCCGCCCCCGCCCACCACATCCAATCACACTGAGCCACAGGCTCAGGGCAGCCAATCAGACTATGAATGTGCACCTGTTCAGCGCACATCCATAGTCTTTAATGGCTGACCAATAGGCTCACTACTTGGCTGTCAGATGACAGCCAAGGAACCGAAAAAAAAAGAAAAAAAAGAAATCAATGTACTGGCGCCTCCTGTAGGGGTCAGGCTGATTTTTTTTTCCTCTTAGCCAGCCAGGAGGCGACGCCCAAGCGCCTCTTAAAGCCCGTCTTCCCCTGTGTAGCACCCTCTAGTAGTACTAGGTTGTTAGTGTAGCTGTTAGTGTAGAAAAATGTAAAGTAGAATTAAAGGCAAAACTTTTTTTTTTCATTTT
>BLSH010435886.1:919134-934086 GCA_018402905.1 Glandirana rugosa
TTACTTCTCTTCCCCTAGTTTACAGGTCTTACTGACTGTTACTTAAGACGGTAATCCCATAAAGTCTTGAATATAAACAAAAATACAGAAAGTCCCACTTCCCATCTGAATACAAGTCAAAAAAATGCATATTTAGATTTTTATTACAATTTCCGATTCAAATAGAAAATGTGCATCTTAGGGGGTGGGACGTGTCGGTTCGTGTGGCTTAAAAACGTCCATAAGGACTCTGTCTCTTATCAGGCACTGACTAACTCCCATAATGAGCCATTGCTTAATTCTGACTGAGCGACTGTCAGATATTCACAGTGTTTCAGCTGGGTTCTGCAAGAAAGTGCAGGAGGATGAAGTGGAGCTGTATATAGAGACTTATTTAGGAAGAGTTGTTCCTGAAGTTGTCGTTGAAGTCAATAGGCAACCCATAACCTCCCACCTCTATCCAAGTTATTACCCTCAATCAGTCACGGACTATTCTCTGTCTCAGGAATACCTGCAAAAATTCGGTGTGCTTGGCTGTGCAGGGTGGGGGATTCTACGTGTAAAAGATAAACTTAGCCTTTAACATTATTTTTAGATTTATACGTAAAAAAACTGAACATAAGTCTACCCTTCACCCTGAAAGACATAAAAACAAATATAAGTTCTGAAATACCCTAATGGCAGAATTCATTGTCAGTCATTCTGGACATTTGATCCCCTTCTCTTCATTAGAGATCACCTGATCTCTGTGTAGGTATTTGGCCATGTGACCTGCTGCCTTGAAAGTCCAGAGCAACAGTTTCTGCAGTAAAAGTATTTTATTACTGCTTTTACAACTTTCGGTGGAAGGTTGCCTGATAATAAACCATTTGAATGTATGCATTAGCCCTATATTGAACTCTTGCTTGTACCAATATTGTTACTGTTTGTCTAAGGAAGGAGCTGATGTAAACGCTCTAAAGCATTGTTACTTGTTCTGTGAATAATAAATGGCTCCAGTCAGAGCATACAATATGCTAGTGAAACTCTACCATTAAAATTTTCTTTTAAATGTTAGGTACTTATTACAGTGTATTAAAGAGGAAGTAAACCCTTATGGGTTTTACTTCCTTTTTAGTTCCCTGCAAAGTAAAAGCATAATGGGCTAGTATGCATCGCATTCTGGCCCATTATGTGACACGGACCTGCAATCGAAGCCTGTGCTATCCCTTGTTGAGGCCGCATCCATGACTGCCCCTCTTCCTTTCAGGGCCACAGACTCTGGCTCTGTGACTGGCCGGAGTCACATACACACAGGAGATCCCAGTCATGGCACAACGCTAGTGAAGAAACAGCACAGTGGGCTTCACTGTGCATGTGCTGATGATGTCAGCGCAAGCGTATACAGTGAATATCTCCTAAACTGTGCAAGTTTAGGAGATATTCATGGTACCTACAGGTAAGCCTTATTATAGGCTTACCTGTAGGTTAAAGTGGTTGTAAAGGGTTTACAACCACTTTAATTTGTTTAAATCTATATGCCTTCAGTGAGGCAACTGTATCTCTTCTGGATAAAGTAAAAGCCTGTGGATAGAGTTCTGTCAGTAGACTTTCATCAAAAAAGGTGTGTTATGTAGTTGGCATATGTTATAGCAAGGAAGCTGACTTCAATGCCTGACATACAAGGTATAAGACAAACAACCAATCAGAAATCATCTTTTAGTAGACTTGGCATTTATGAAACATAAGCTGACCTAGATCATGTTATATGAAAAGTTGGTCAGTATACTGAAAGACAGATCCACTGGTTTGATTATTTGGGATCCTTGGTTAAATACCTCCAACCTTCAGACATGGCAGTGGGCTCTGACAGACAGCTTGGGCAGTTTTCCCTTGCCTCTCTCTACTCCCCCCCCCTACTTTCTTTTCTCTCTTCCCTTTTTCTTTTTTTACTTTAGACTTCTATGCTTTCCATATTTGCTATGGAATGGAGTACTTGGAAGTGATTGTGACCCACGTCAGCAAGGTGGGTTATGGAAATGCTGAGCTATTTTGTATTTCTATGTCCCCAGCGTTGGCTTTCTGAGTGCCCTGATAGGGTGGTTTATCTCTGTGTGACAGACAAGTTTTTGTGCTTAATTATCGATTGAAGTTGATATTACGATACGCTATTTTGCTGGTTATGCCTACCATTGATATATTGATATCACCGACCTGCACTGTGGGACCTTATCTTATCTCTATTTTGATAATATTGTTTGTGTATGAGTTGTATACTCTCCCTTTTTTCATAAAACCTTAATAAAAGTATTGAAATACAAATCATCTTTTAAATTACCTGTTTATAGCAATCTGATTGCTTGCTGACACTTACAATCTGATTGCTTGCTGACACTTACTTCTTGCACTTACTGTCATTATGTAAACTAATGAATTCTGAACATTGGTAGCCATAGATGGGCTGTTCCCGGTTCGAGAGAAGTCTAATGAGCGACTATTCTCTGCTGGTAAATTTTTGTTCGATCAGCGCATGCACAAAAGCTCAGCTGGGAGGATCCCTGCTTCGACCTTGAATGTGTGGATGGGGGAATCCGTTCAGTGTTTTGATCGAAAAACTGATCAGCATATGACAAGCTTAAGATTCTGATGGGCAATTATGCCTGCATGTCCAAGTTTGATATGCAGGTAGGAGCGGGTGCATGGACTGAACCTATGCACCTGCTCCTGTATTTCAAACTTTAACATGTAATTGTGTCCATGCAGCTGCTGTGTGTGCATCCAAATCTGTGGGCTGCCTGCACACAGCTCCATGGTAGATGCACATGCATTTGCTATCAGCTTTGCATGGAGGACAAGCTTAATCGCCTGTCTGAATGAGCCCTAAAAGTAGTTTAAAGGATGTACGGGCGAGGAGACATGTCAGCCAGATAGTGTTCATCAATGGCAACTGCTAGGTTTCCATTATGACAGTTTTCCTATAATACAAGGTAGATACTGTATGATAGGTTAGTAGGACTAGATATTTCCTTGAATCTCCCATGAACTGTTTGTGAGTATAAAGGCTTAGTTGACCTGCTCAGAATGTTTCCAGATTCCCCGCAACCTACACCAAGATAAGTAGATTAAAAATTATCATGGAGAGGTACAATTGGAGCAGGAGGACTGGGATAGCATCTGGGCAGCGACCAAATCTCAAAATATGTTGGCAGTAGAGACCAACTATAAGGTCTTACTCCAATGGTATTTGGTCCCGGCAAGAATCTCAAAATTTTTACCTGGCTACCCGCTATCGCATTTGTGGAGAGTCGGGTACACATGTTCATATTTGGTGAACATGCCCGATCGTGCAGCAGTTCTGGGCTGAGATCTTCAGGATGGCCTCAACATTGCTCAAACAAACTTTAGAACCTAATTCTGCAATCGCTCTCCTAAACTACTGTGCTCTTGATCTCACTAGAGCGCAGACAAAGCTGTTACAGCAACTTATGACTGCCTCTAAACAAACCATAGCAAGGGCCTGGAAGTCCATGACACTTTGTACCCTTGAGATCAAAAATATAATGGCCCAAGCTATGATTCATAGTAAAATTGAGGCCACCATACTAGAAACAATCCCTACAAATCATAGTCTGGCAGCCCTTGGTGAACCACTTTTTTACCACCTGGCTTTGAGTCCTCCTTCCTTGAGCCCTGACACTTGGTGCTTAGTCATGGCCTGGCTTGAGTGGTTGACCTCCCTCCCCTTCCTATTCTCTTCTCTTTCCTTTTTCTCTTTTTCTTTTAGTTTCTTTTCTGTAATTTCTTTCATATGCTTTTAGGGGTTTTCCCCTGTGTCTATTTTGTTCCTGTCATACTGGCTAACCTTATATCTCCAGTCACATAAACTTATGTAACCTTTGTTTTCAGAGGGCCTGTTCATATCATTCTTAAAACCACTGTTTTAACATAACACAGCACTGTTTTGGTATTTGTCTTTTTTTTTTAAATATAGCTGTGATGTTATCTGCGAACCTTGTATACTTTTGTTATTTCTAGCACTCCAAGCGCTACTATGTACGCAACGTATTCTTTAAAAAAAAAAATATTGGACAAAATAAAAATTATCATTATTAAATTGTTATTTACAAGTGTAAGCGTTGGTAGGCAAGCCATAAAATAAATTTGTCTACCTTCAATTGCTTTGAGCTTCAGTCATGAAAGTCTCTGAAAGAGGAACTGTATGCAACATTCAGCTCCTAAGTCCATGCTAGTGTTGATGCATAATCATTCTATTCAATGCATTTTTGTAGTGCTTTTTTGCACATTTTTACATGCATTTTGATGCCTTTTTGTAGGAAGGGGAAATTTTATTTTATACACAAAACTATTGCAAAAATGCACTAAAAATGCACGTACATGTAGTTTACATAAATTATACACGAGATTTCCATGTGCTCCCTTTAAAATCTATACAGCCAAAAAAAAACCCATGCTGCACCAAAAGAAGCCCTTGCAACTTTCCAAAATTTGCTCTGCATCATGTTGCATTGATGTGTGCGAGCAATATTAATGTGATTTCCATTGTCGTGCATAGCAGCACAATCACAAACGCAGGAGAAATCACATAAGTGTGAGCAGGGACCAATATCAATAACAACTGCTATCCCTATTCCAAGAGCAGGCTACTAAGCTTTGGGAGCATAAAAAGGAAAGGCAGACAGCAAAGCCTGCCTAAGGACCATAACCATGAGCCACCAGAGTATGCTTACTGAAACAAAATTCTGCAGAAATCATCAAAAAATGATACAAACTTTATTAAGTACAAACCGATTCAATGAAAAACAAATTAAAATAAAAAAAATATATATATAAAAGGGAACCACCCACCATCACCAGTAAAAAGACAATGTTGTCTAGTAATCAGGTCCTGAAGAAGCTGGGTTTCATGGCCTTGCATTGATGTTATGCAGGTGTGTGCGAGACGTCATTTAGCTTACCATCCACCTCCCCCATCTACCCGGGCAGCCGTGATTATACTCTTGATACCATGGCGGGTACACGGATCCAGATACATGGAGTATGGCTTAGTTACCATTAACTATTTGAGCAATAGCAGGCAGTCATCCTCTGCTAATCTTCCATTGAGCAGCACACCCTGACACAGGGAATGCACTCTACCATCAGGCAGGGTTGCCAACCGCCAGTAAATTTACTGACAGATTTTAAAAATCTGTGATTTTTACAACTGTCTATAAATATTAGGGTGTGATAATTTGTCATGCTGTGCTGACTTTTTAAGGTGTCCGTTTATAAAGCAGTGTAAAAATCCACTGCACAGTTCTCTGGCATTCACAGAGGAGATTGTTCTCCTCTGTGTGCCTGTTTATTAAGCGGTGTAGATGCTTCACAGTTTGTTAAGTGACGTGATCTGCAAATGCTTCAAACAGTGGAGAACGCCCCAATCTCGTGAGACATAATGAGATTATGGCACCAGAAATTCACAGAAACCCTGAGATGTCAGTTTATTAAGCAGTGATAAATTATCACCACTCAGTAACAGACATTCTTGGAGGAGACCGCACACCTAGTTAATAAAATTATTAGTCCCCCTACACTATATATCTATATAAAAACACACACATTATATATATATATATATATATATATATATATATATATATATATATACACATACATTATATATAAGTATATATATATACACACACATACAGTTGTGCTCATAAGTTTACATACCCTTACAGAATTTATGATTTCTTGGCTACTTTTCGGAGATAACACAAAAACCTTTCTTGCACTCATGGTTAGTGTTTGCCTGAAGCTATTTATTATCAATCAACTATGTTTACTCTTTTTAAATAATAATAACAATCTTCTCAGATGGTAAAGCTGTCTATTCCTCTTGACAAAAAACCCAGTTGTGGCTGAAATTTTGAGTTGGTCTACCTGACCGTGGTTTAGTTTCAACAGAACCCCTCATTTTCCACTTCTTGATTAGAGTTTGAACACTACTGATTGGCATTCTCAATTCCTTGGATATCTTATTATATCCCTTTCCTGTTTTATACAGTTCAACTACCTTTTCCCGCAGATCCTTTGACAATTATTTTGCTTTCCCCATGATTCAGAATCCAGAAACCTCAGAACAGCACTGGATGAAAGATTCAAGGGTCTGTCAGGAGTCCAGAAACTCATTGACCTTTTATACACACACACTAATTACAAGCAAACAGATCACAGGTGAGGATGGTTACCTTTAAAAGCCATTCAAACCCCTTTGTGTCAACTTGCATGCATGTCATCAGGCCAAAATCCCCAGGGTATGTAAACTTTTGATCAGGGTCATTTGGGTAGTGTCTGTTGTCATTATGATTTAAAAAGAATAAACACAGTTGATTAATAATAAATGGCTTCAGCCAAACACCAACCATTAGTGAAAGAAAGGTTTTTGTGTTATCATTCATATTCTCTGAAAAATGGCCAAGAAATCATACATTCTGCCAGGGTATGTAAACTTATGAGCACAACGGTATATATGTATACATATATATATATATATACACATATACATGGCAGGGGGACATGGTTAATGTGTTGGGGGTCTGACTGAGAAAGTAGGAAGTCAGCAATCTTCTTCCATCCCCGGGATTCCCTCTTCACCCTCCCCAGTTCACCACCTCTGAGCTGGTGAATCGGGAAGTGTGAATTCTGACCCAGATCACCTGTGAAGTGCGGAGATCGCAGCTTCATAAACTGGCAGTTCTGTGTCAGCCAGTGACAGCTTCTCCATGTGTAGAGATAATCGGAGGAGAACGTGTTCTCCCCCGATTATCTCTGCTTCATAAACCGAAAATGAACTGTGATCAGCCATGATCCTTGGGATCACGGCTGATCACAGTTTTATAAACGGACACTGAAGTTTAAACCAGGCAAATTACTTGATATGGGTATTGTCAGTGTTTCCATATTGTGTTTAAATATCAATTGTCTTAGTTTTAGGAGTTCTGTTATTTTTCAGGTTGCCAGTAAAAAAATGTACTCCGCCAGTAAATTTTCCATGTTTTGCCAGTAAAAAATCGCTGCAGGAGGTTGGCAACACTGGCATCAGGTTTGACACAAACTTTACTTTGCAGCATCACCTGATCAACAGGGTTGTGCTTGTTTCCCTGCCTTGATTTAGTGCTGAACGCTCTTGGAGCATAGAGGCTGGATGAGGACTGTTCGTCCACAGGATACTCTGCAAGCCATCCAATATCTTCAATTCCTCTGCTCCCTTGTCCAACAGGTGCCGCTATCGGCTACTTTTCACATATGTATATACTGTAGATTTGTCATCTGTCATTGTCTCCTATTTGCTGTCTGGCTGCTTTGTTCCATTTGCCAAAGGCTCCATGATCACCCCAAAGACATCCTTTCATATGGTAAATGTGGTGCATTGCATTGGGACTACAGCTTAACCCATTGTAGAAGTGAGTTGTTTAGAACCATCCAAAGGAGCCTGCATCTTCCCATCAGTTTAACCACCCACGGACTGCCCAGTGTACCCACTCCTTTGTTTAGTGTTATACCTAACACATCCATGGACCCGGAGTTCATGACATTGGCATTGTGGCAAGAATAGACAATGTATCAAATCCATTGTGATCCGGGTCTAGTGCACTGAACCTCACTCTATGGTTCTGTGCTTGCCACACTGCCGTGTCTTTTTTTAGATATCTGGTGGTCACATATACACTGTTCATATGTTTTTCATTGCTCTAATGTAGTGTCATTGCATATAACTGAACTGTGTGTGTGTGAGTTTTGGCGTCCAGCGCATCTTTAGTGATTACGAGACAACGTTGTTTTTTTACTGGTGATGGTGGGTGGTTCCTTTTTATATTTTTTTCAGTTTAATTTGTGTTCATTCAATCATTTTTTACTTAATAACGTTGGTATAATTTTTTATTATTTCTGCAGAATTCTGTTTCAGTAATCTGGTGGCTCACGGTTATGGTCCTTTGGCGGTCCTTAGGCTGCCTTTGCTATCTGCCTTTCCTTTTTATGCTACATATATTTTGGCCATAGAGCCCCACTATATTACAGTGAGTGGGTAGGTTACCATCTGTGTGATTCCCAATCCCCTTGTGTTTCTATACTAAGCTTTGGGAGGACTGTTAGGTATCATATATATGGATCTCGTTACAAGCACAATAAGGGGTCCTTGCATACTGCTGTATGAACTTTGGATCTTCCAGGGCGAAAGTTCCTGCGCAAAAAAAAAAGTGACTATGAACCATGTAGTATACATGTATATGTACACAACAATTCTCCCAGAATGCCAAAGAGTATAATCTATTATTCAATGAGGAGGGGTGATTTACATGTGTACTCACTGGTATTTGTGTGCCTTCCCATATATGTGCATAAAGTATTTACATTTTTACACACATATTTTTTACTTTTTTGATGCTGATCTAAATGCAGCACCAGTTCACTAATCAGTAAAAGAGAAAAACTCCTGAGTGCCTAAAAACATGGTGTTTTTGGCACCCTTATACAAGAACCCTTGTGGTTATTAGTCAAATATTTCTGTACAAAAATTGCCACATCTCCATTCAGGGTCTTCTTTAGACATTGTGCTACCAAAGGTACAAGAATGATGATGCTCTTTTGTACAAGTTCTATCCCTTGTGATGTGATTATTTGAGCAAAAACTATTCAGAAATGCACTCAGTACACTGACATTTCCTCTGCAAAAAGATTTGCTTGTCATTTTGTGAAACCACCAGCCATGCTTGCTGCTTTCTCCATAACCTGTGATATAGACTGTGTACAAAGCGTCTAATCAACTTTATAAATTTGAGTGAAATATATTTTTTGCTTTTACGGAATAAAGTTTGTTTTTATGCTGTGCAAGATCAGTCCACTTTTCTCTCTCTGTTCTGTGTTTAAAGTTTATTTTGGCAAAAAGGTTTCTTAAATTAATACAAATTACAGGTTTCATAGTTAGGCAAAACACCATGGAACGGAGTTAGCCAATTAATGAAAACACTTATACACTTTCTGTTTTCATTGAGCACTAAACCGTTTTCTGTTGCTAGGCCATGAGCCATTTGCAGAACAGGAAATGGGGGTCAGGTCAGTAAGCTATATGGATTATTTTAACCGTGTTCATTATTTTATCTACAATAATATCAAACAATATAATTGAAAAAAAAATACATTAACAGAAAATGTATGAAATTATGTTTATATTGTATTTATTTATTTTTACTTTGAATTGTTATCTAACCATTGCAAACCTCCCTCGCTTCTCATGAATAAATATTTTTCTCATAAAACATTATTTTATCTCTACCACAAATGACTATCCTATTTGTCCTTCTCAATAGGTACTGGATTGAACCTCACAATTATCACCATCCAGAAGCTATCTGTATTATATAAACCTTTACATACACTATGTTGTCAAAAGTATCGGAATGCCTGCTTTTACACACACATGAACTTTAATGGTATCCCAATCTTAGTCCGTAGGGTTCAATATTGAGTTGGCCCACCCTTTGCAGCTATAACAGCTTTAATTCTTCTGGGAAGGCTGTCCACAAGACTTAGGAGTGTCTATGGGAATGTTTGACCTTTCTTCCAGAAGAGCATCCGTGAGGTCAGGCACTGATTTTGAATGAGAAGGCCTGGCTCACTGTCTCTGCTCTAATTCATCCCAAAGGTGTTCTATCAGGTTGAGGTGCAGGCCAGTCAAGTTCCTCCAACCCAAACTCGCTCATCCATGCCTTTATGGACCTTGCTTTGTGCACTGGTGCGCAGTCATATTGGAACATGAAGGGGCCATCCCTAAACTGTTCCCACAAAGTTGGGAGCATAAAATTGTACAAAATGTCTTGGTATGCTGATGCCTTAAGAGTTCCCTTGACTAGAACCAAGGGGCCAAGCCCAACCCCTGAAAAACAACCTCACACCATAATCCCCCCTCCACCAAATGATTTGGACCAGTACACAAAGCAAGGGTACCTTGCCAGGGGGGAGAAATTAGTCCCCATGCTGATAAGGACGTGTTTCTCTTTCCCACAACCCTGGCCTAGTGGTTATGGGGGTCTGTGGGTGGAGGGCTTATCGGAATCTCAAAGCCCCCTTTAACCACTTAACGCGAATCGCCACGTATATATACGGCGGCTCCTTTAAGTGGAGGTATCGGGATATAGCCTGCAGCTGCAGCAGCAGGCTTTATCCTGGTACCGGTTTTTAGAGCGGGTGGTCGGATATCTGGCGATAAGGGCCGATCCGGCTCGGGAGCCGCTCGGCCGTTATCCTTGGGGGTGGGAGGGGACATCTCCCCCTTCCCACTGCCTTCCGTCGCTCTTCTCCTGCCTCCTGTCCCACCGGGAGACCGGAGCTACCATCTGGCACGTCCGCCCGCTAGAAGGAGACCGGAAGAAAGCCGGAATCGGCTCCGATCGGGTCTCCTTCGTCAAATTCCAGAAGCAACGTCACAACGTCACTTCCGGTTTACACGGCCGCCAACGGCGCCAGTTTAAAAGAAAATAAAAATCTGAATACTGTGAAGTGTAAAGGAGGCATGGGGGGCCCCGTCCCTCCATAAAGAGTACCTGTCACCATAGATTACTATCACAAGGGATATTTACATTCCTTGTGATTGCAATAAAAGTGATCACATTTTTTTTTAAAGGAACAGTGCTAAAAAAAAAAAACCCAAAAATTTTTTTTAAAGGGCCACCGTCCCCGCGAGCTCGCACAGCAAAGAAAATGCTTACATAAGTGCATATGAAAACAGTGTTTAAACCACACATGTGCGGCATCGCCACGATCGCCAGAATGGGAGCAATTATTCTAGCAAAAGACTTCGTCTGAACCTCTAACCTGGTAACCATTAAAATTTTTTAAAACGTCATCTATGGAGATTTTTAAGTACTGGAGTTTGTCGCCATTCCGCAAGTGTGCAATTTTCAACCGTAACATGTATGGTATCTATTTACTCGGCATAACATCCTCTTTCACAATATACAAAAAAATTGGGCTAACTTTACTGTTGTCTTATTTTTTAACTCACGAAAGTGAAATTTTTTTAAAAAAATTGTGCTTGAAAGACTGCTGCGCAAATACCGTGTGACAAAAAGTATTGCAACGATTGCCAATTTATTCTCTAGGGTGTTTGAAAAAAATATATAATATTTGGGGGTTCGAAGTAATTTTCTAACAAAAAAAATGTTTTTAACGTGTAACCAGCAATTGTAAAAAAAGGGCTCCGGTGGGTAAGTGGTTAAAAATAATCCCCCCTATCTGAAAATTAAGAGGTGCATATGCATACCCCTACTTATTCATAAAAATGTAAATAGTAAAAAAGACACACTTTTTAAAGTCCTTATGTAAAAATAATTGTTCCTTGTAGATTACAGTAATCATCACTTCATCTAGTGATGTAGATCCACGTTAATCCGAGCTGTCATCTGGAATAAAAGCAAAGGGTAGGGAAATTGGCTGACATCATTGACTAAATATGGCCATGCTTATATTTGGTCAATGACATTACCCAGTTATGGCCATGTGGCCCTATTTAGGCCACTATTCCTACTCTTTTGTTTACATGGCCAGGGATTGCTGGCCAGGAAATGAATGGGGCTGGGTGATATCATTGCTAAAGATGCAGCAGGTCCCGGCATGGCATTCGCTGCTCCCTAATAACCCTTGAAAAGGACGAAGGAGCCTGTCATATATAGTAGTGGTATAAACAACACTATTTGTGCAAACACCTGAATAAGCAAAGTTCAGACTGAACTGGTAGCTAATCAATACTCAGTAACTAAGCTCTTTTTCGCACGATTTCCCTCACCTAGGCGAATGGCCATAAATCGTGATATAAGTTAATTTTTTTTTTTTTTTTGGTTTAGTGATTTAGGATGGGTGGGGAGCTGTCAAGTAGGTCTTAGTTGCTCCAAATTTCAATTATAAGAAGTCAAAATACATTTTAGAGACTACATTTAATTATTCCATATTTTTTTTAGGTAGAATTTGTATTAGTAAAACTGCAGCATAATTAAGGATAATTTTCAAGCTTTGTTTCATGTATTACAAGAATTGTAGGTAATGTCAATGTGGATTATTGTTGTTTTCTACTTGCTTCTGTTATGGAGATAATATAATATCCTTTCCTATGGGCTGCTAAAACAAATTAGAATATGAATCAAAGCGGTAGTAAGCCGCAAAAAAAAAAAAAAAATCCCCAAAAAAATTAAGCCCCTAGAGGATAATTGCATAATATGCTAGTATGCATTGGATACAAGCACATTATGAAAAAAATACCTTAGAATGAAGACCTCTAGTGGTGCGCTGTCACACCTCCCCGGCGCTTCCACCTTCACCTGACTTCCTTCCTGGTTTGTGGGCTTCGGCTGTCTGACGTGCTGAGCCATGATGATGTCACGTCTCAGCATGCATGCGGGCGCTCGCGCGGCTCTCTCAATTGATGGCTTGCTGGTGACGTCACCAGCTGTCACTATAGTAAATATCTCCTAAACGGTGCACATTTTGGAGGTATTTACTCTACCTACAGGCAGGGCTGCTGATAGAAATCGCGGGGCCCTGTACAGACTATTTGACAGCCCCCCCCCCCCCAAAAAAAAGTATTAAAGCTATATATTTAGCTAAAAATACAATAAAACTATTAGCAGACACAAATACAAAATAACTCACAAAATCCCTGCTAGTTAATAAATAAAAATGAAGATGAGATGAAAAAGATATACAGGCTCCGGGATCAGAGGGACAGAGGGAGAGAAAAAAAGTTAGGCTCCATGCACACTGGGCTTAAAAAACTCCAGTTCACTTGGCAGAAAAAAACAATCATATAGAACATTTTTTGTACAAATTTTAGACGAGTTTAGGAGAACCAGAAGGGGTTTTTTTTCTGTCTCTTAAACGTTGATCTTCAAATATGCCTGTAATCGTCCTAATGTGTATGGACATAACATTGAGCTGCTTATACAGGCAAAACACTAAACTCCTGTCCAAGCAATGTTTTTTTTTAAGCCAGTGTGCATGGAGCCTTAGAGAGATAACAAACTCCAGTGCTAAGAGGAGGGGAGCCCACACAGGGTGGGGGATTAGTGAGGGACGACTGTCTCTTTCTTCTCAGATAAAAGCTTGTAGCAAGGGAGAGGGAAGGAGAGCAGCTTTTTCATCTGCTGGAGGAAAAGAGACACAATTGTCATCTGTCACTAATCCCCCCTGTGTGGGCCCCCCACACCAGGGCTGGCTGTACCCCCTATCAGCGGCCCTGCATACAGGTAAGCCTTATTTTAGGCTTACCTGTAGGCACAAGTAAACCATAAGGACTTTACTACCACTTTAACATGAGGATTATGTAATTAATAGATAATTAAAGTGCACTTACTTAAACTTACAGTATGACATAAAAAGTGTTCATATATTCCTAACAAGCAGTAAAGTAGCTTAACCACTTCAGCCCTGGAAGGATTTCCCACGTTAGGACCAGAGCACTTTTTGCGATGCGGCACTGCGTTGCTTTAACTGACAATTGCGACATTGTACCCAAACAAAATTTGCGTCCTTTTTTTCCCACAAATAGAGCTTTCTTTTGGTGGTATTTGATCACCGCTGCCTCATTTCTGATCACCACCACTATAAACAAAAATAGAGCGACAAACAATATTTTTTTACTTTTTTGCTAAAATCCAAATCCAAAAAAATATGAAAAAACAAATGTATTCATCAGTCTTGGCCGATTTATATTCTTCCTCATATTTTTGGTAAAAAAAAATCACAATCAGCGTTTATTAATTGTTTTGCGCAAAAGTTGCAGCGTTTACAAACCATGACAATTCACTTCTAGCGTTTTAACAATTTTTTAATTTTTTTTACTATTAATGGCTCCGATCTGTGATTTTTATCGAGACTGCAATATTGGGGTGGACATGTCGGACATTTTTGACACTTTTTTGGGACCAATGACATTTATACAGCGATCAGAAATTTAAATATCCACTGATTACTGTGTAAATGTCATTGGCAGTGAAGGGGTTAACCTGCAGGGGGAGATCTAGGGGTTAAGTGTGTTCCCTAGGCGTGTTCTAACTGTGAGGGGGTTGGGCTACCAGGGGCATAAGAGATCTAACTGATCCCAGTGACAGGGATCAGTAGATCTTTTAAATGCCCACTGACAGAGCGGGGAACCGCCATGTTTACATCGGCAGTTCCCCATTCTTCCTCTCTGCTAGGCAATTGCAGCTCGCCAGCAGAGATCGCAGAGTGTGGCGTGCCCCCACCCGCTACAGCGCAGGCAGAAGCTGACGTTTATAGACAGCGATTCGCAGGATGCTGCCACTCTGCAGCAGAAAAAGTACATGAGCCGGTCGGGAACCGGTTAATAACAAGCCATCTCTGGCCTCTCTAGCTGTATGTTCATAAAGTAAATAATTCTCAAAGATCCTCTATGGTTTCCAAGACTTCTTTACACTCGTGGTTGGGGGGGAATGGTTGGTAAAAATAGGCGGTTGAGCCTTCAGGGCTGTACACCTGCTGCAGCTTTGTGGCAAAAAATATCCTGGCAGGCAGTATCGCTGCTGAACATGAATGGGGCTGTGCTGTAACTATGCGTCAAACTCTTGGCTCACAGTTATGGCCCTGTATTCCCATTTAAAAGCCCATTTAGGCATTCAGGAGATAGCAGTATCTGCGCCTGCACCGTTCCCTGAAAATCAATCCACAGTAGATCACTCTTCAAAGAGTGACAGAGGTGTAAGCCCTAACAGCTTAGCAATATTTGCTGAATGTTTACAGTAGAGATACGTTAGTATATTAAAGGTTAGAAAGTAATAAGCAAAAAAAAAAAAAAAATGGATTCCCTGCCTGTGTTGCGAACTTTGATTCGATTTTCCACAATGCCTATAGCTATAGAAGTGAATGAAGGCTTGTTTAAAAAGTGTTTTTACTGCTTGTGTAATATATGTTGTAGCTTTGTTA
>BLSH010435886.1:934096-944472 GCA_018402905.1 Glandirana rugosa
GGAGAGTTCGGCCTAATTGACAGTGACTCCACCTAGAACAGGGCTCCAGCATATGTAGAGATTATCCCTTTCTAGGGCAATAACTAGTAGCTCACCCAAAATAATTGACAGCAGTAGTACTAATACCCCCAGCATAGATTTCTAAGAGTAAAGATATGCAGACATACTGTACCAGCAGGTGATTAGTGTAACTTTATATATGATAAAATGATGGCAGTACATACAACCAATGTAATAACAAGAAGAATGTACATATGTCTTAGAAGAACAGTATATATATATATCTATATATCCGGATATATAACTAAAGGCCTTTAACACCAATACCTCCAATTAGGCACTGTGGCACAGTTCAGTCACTGGGGACCTTGATGAGCTGACTTGCAAGGCGTAACACAATCCGGCTTGAGAGGACGAACACTGACACATCTGTGGAGTGGTGGCTTCCTGGGGATGCTTGTACGGATGAACACACCGATGGTGAAAGAGTCTGGAATGCGCCACCTGCAAGGCAAATCAGGCTTATCTAGCCTATCTCTAAGTCCCTAACCTGACTATAGGCTATCAATGCTACCGGACCGCTAACTATCAAAGTGGCCTTTCGGAAGCCTAACCTGCTGCTACACTGAGCTGTTTACCGTTCCCTAGGCTAATACTAGCTAGGAACCCTCAGACCAAAAAGGGACACTTCAACACAAACTAGTCAAATGAGTTATAATCAAATGAGCTTTGCTCTCACACACTTGAGAATAGCCCAAGTATATTGCAGTATGCAAATAGAAAGTAAATCAGAGCAGCCTCTAACACAGGGTTTCTCAACCAGGGTTCCGTGGAACCCTAGGGTTCTTTCAGAGGTTGCTAGGGGTTCCTTGAGCAGTGGTCAATTTCCACCTCTCAGATAAACTCCTAATGATATCATTGATCTTTTTAGCTATCTGTAAGGGGGTAATCCTTCCCAATGACCGCAAGTGTGAGAAGCATTCTTCCCATTGACCATCACACTAATGTATCATGAGTTGTAGATTTTTAATTTTTAGCAGGGGTTCCCCGAGACCAGAGAATTATTTCAAGGGTTCCTCGGTGTTGAAAAGGTTGAGAAATGCTGCTCTAACACAAGGATATGTAGATACAGTATCTCTGATTTCCACACAGGGGTGCTCAAACAAGGCAGTAAAACTTGCCTATATTGTATTGTCCCGTTTTAGCCTGGAAGGAGATATTACAAAATCAGTCTGCAGCACCTCTTGCTGGAATAGCATGTGTCTGGTCTCTCTCCCCTTCCACTTCCTGTAAGACATCCACATATATAGCCTTGAGGGGTTTCTTGACCTTTTAGCAGGGGCAGGAGACAACCTCTTAACAGGAAGAATCTGTTTGTGATAAGAACTCTATGGTAGGCACCAGGCATTAATGTAAACAAATTCACAGACAGTGTACAAAAGAACACTTCCCTACTTTAGTGTGCATAGTCTGGGATCAGGTTCACTTTAGGCATTTTTGAAGCCCAACTGCAGTCACAGCTCTTTTTATGTAGTTTTTATTTTAATATTAAAGGGGTTGTAAAGTCTCAATGCATTCTATGCATTAAGGTGAAAACCTTCTCTGCTGCAGCTCCTCTCAGAGCCCCCCAGTTTCTTACCTGAGCCGATCCGTTCCAGTGCTGTGCACGAGCACAGTGATTCCAGTCGCTGTTTCTGTCCTCACTGGATACATTGATAGCAGCGAGAGCCATTGGCTCCCACTGCTGTCAATCTAATCCAGTGACATGGGAGCAGGGGGCGGGGCTGAGTCCTGCTGTCTGTGTAAATGGACACAGCAGCAGGACATAGGAGCGCGCATGCACAGGTGCCCCCATGGAAAGCGGCTCTCCGTGGGGGCACCCGATGAAGAGGAGGGGCTAGGAGCACCGCCAAGGTACCCCAGAAGAGGAGGATCGGGGCCTCTCTGTGCAAAACCCTTGAACAGAGCAGGTAAGTATAACATGTTTGCTATTTAAAAAAAAACAAAAAAACTAACCTTTACAATCACGTTAAATAGTCACAGCAGATATTTTTTGTTGCTATTTTAGTTCAGCTGAGCTATTCTGATATAGCCACACTCCTTAACGTATCAGAACAATGTCTATGTTCAAAACCAATTCCAGTGTTGAGACATTGCCTCCCTTTACTCTGCTGTGCCATTCAGAAAGTATTGCACAAATATCATAAATGCTCTGTACTTTGTGAATGGCACAGTGTAGTGAGGTGAGGAGGCGCAACTGAAGAACTTCACTTAAAGTGACTCTGTCTTTTACTCAAAGTTTGGTTTCCAGCAACAGTCCTGTAGTGATGTGAAGATTGGTGGGAGGAACCATTCGGTGCTATGGGCAACACAAGAGATCAAAACTCCCACAAGTGTACGTTTTGGAAAAAACTTCAACCAGGGATTACTTTGTGGTGGAATTGTATCCAGTGGCATGGGCAGCAGAAGAAGCAAACGCTCCTTTGCTTCTGTGCAGGTATGGCATTTTTAAATCAATTCTGCATAAGCAACAGGGTTATTTTACAACCTTTAGCCTTATGTAATCTGTTACTATCTGCTGGAATAAGGTGCCCCACAAGGAATATTTGGAGTTGAGAGTGCAGGTTTCATTTGCCGATTGGTAGTTGATGGAGTTACCTCCTGAAGTTAATGGATTGTAATACGGATATAATAGGGTCAGGGTGTGTGGGATTCAGTGAAATATGTTTATAAGGGAAATTGCTTCACTATTTGGCAATCATTTACCTTATCTTTAACTTAAAAAAACCCCAAAAAACTAATTAAATCAACAGCAAACCAACTCTATCTTGGACTTTACAATGTGAATGCACTCCTAATTCTCTGGTGCAGCTAACTCTATTTGTAATTGTTTTCTGTTATGTTTTGTAAAATTGGTAATTTGTCTTGGCAGATATGGTCCCAATTGTCTGAGCTAGTTTAGCCAGTCCCATTGTCTTATCTATATTTTCATTTAGATATAGCCTAGTTCACAGTCCAAGATAATTCCATAGAGAAGAGCAGCACAAATTGTAACTGGCTGTTTGTGTGTGCTTGGCACTTGTTAGGTCATCTCCAGGCCAAATGGCTTGTCAATTCAACGTGTTTTCATTATATACTGAGCAAAACCACAATTACGTTTACCTAGTGACTGTAGCCTACTCCAGCTTTGTATGCCAGACTTTTTTAACCATTTTATTGGGAACCTCTGGGCTTACACAATAAGGTATAGAGGAAAGTGCAGTTATTCATATCAATTAGAATTTATCTTTACTGAAATCAATGAATTAAAGCCCAATTGGATGCTATTGAAGAGTGAACAGTGCACATCATCACCAATCTTGGACCAAGTAAATAAGTCCTCAATAATATACGGTATCACCTGTACAACCAGGAGAAGCTAGTGTGACATTATACATACATTGAAGTGTTTGGCATTACTATTTTAAAGTGGATGTAAACCCACCACTCACCCAGTATAAATGAATGGCACAGTATTAATGTATATGTACATGCAAGCCTCCTGCTCCTGCCCCTACCTTGCAAATGTCACCCTTTTCAGCTGTAGCAGCCCCACAAATCTCTGGAATCAGTGGGTGTCTCTCTTTGCTGAAGCACGGTGGGTGGAGTTGTAATGTCACAAGACTTCCCACCCAGCTCTATATTGATTGCTGGAGGAGATGGGGGGGGGGGGGGTGTAAGGCTCTTTTTTCTCAGTGTAGGAGATAAGAATATGACCTGTCAGTCACACAGCACAGGATGAGACGTCTCCTATTTCTCCCTCAGTCATTTTTTTTTCCTACTGAAAAAAGATAAGGTTATTACTCAGAGTTGGAATAACTATTTGTGGCAAAACTGGGCACAGATGACATTATATCCTCTCCTGTACAAGGTAGAATTGTCAGTCATTTTTTTTTTGGGTTTACATCCACTTTAGGTGCATATTACAAAATTGTAAATGTATTATTGTATCCAAACTGCAGTCCACTTTTAACTGCCAAACTGCTGCATTTGAAAAAGTAATACAGCAAGAAACAGAGAAGGCAATGAGATCATCCATTGAATGCTCTCTTTAGTTGGTCTCAGAGCTTTATAGCACCAACCAGAGACACATTAAGAAAACATGGGGCTCTAAATAAGGTAGCAGTCTGTCCTCTCCATCTCTTTGACTGACATTGAAAAAAATTGCAGTAGGCTTAGAGAAGCCACCCCATTCACATTGTACTGACATGGCCCCTCCCTATCAGACGCCAATTACATACAAGTGCATACAACGTCCCTTGAGAAGTTATAGGCAGATGCACAGCTTCAATGAATTGTATCATTCCCCTGATTCACTGCAGTGGCGTGAAGGTTATAGCTGGGTCTCCTTGACATACGTTAGGCTGAAGGCTTTGGCATAGGTTGCCGTTGTGGATCATTTGACTCTGACACCAAATATGAGAAATGTTATGCTTAGATTAGCTAAAGTATACGTTTGGTTTCAACAGATAAAAGTGAGATACAATCATTTGTGGAGCACCCTCATTCCTTAAGGTTCTCTCGAAAAGGAAAACCAACCATAGACATATAGATGTCTCATCTACTGGGATGGACAATTAAACACCTGCCTATGTTCTCTCTTTACATGAGACAGTGAGGCTGATTTTCAGAAGGATTTGAGAATTGTGTGAATACTCACTTCAATTATCTATTCATTAAGGCTGCATTCACATTTTAGTGTTTCATAAACGTGTGCAAAATCGCACGATTTCATGCACATTTTTGAACTATGTGAAAAATACCTGCTTGTGTTGTCACTAATTGTTAATAGCACCCCAAATGTGACAAAAATACATGTGTGTAGGCAGGGGTCTACTGCGCCCGTGCACATGGGGTAACACTCGCGCAGAATGTGCTCATCAATACCTGGGAGCAGTGAAGAATTGAACATTAAGGCAGTTCCCCAACTTAGAGATGAGCCTTCACTGTGTGTAGTAAGAAGGTGCACAGTTCCTCTGAAATGCGACTTGTCCCATGCCACTACACACTGTACTTGTATGTGGCATTAGGTGGGACATCTTGAGTTTGTGCCCACTCCACCAGTCCAGTGTACCTTTGGAAAGGAAAGCAGAGTATCTCCATGCAGATGGTGTTAAAAGGGTTATTAAAAAGCTGCTGCCCCTACTAATGCCTTTACCTGATTATGTGGAGACTGAAACTTGAAACAGGCTTAATAGGTAGTAGGTTTGGCGCTGCTAAATGTTTTTGTGTTTTAAATGGTGTGAATGGTATGGTATGCCATGAATTACTATAAATTGCTCATGCATTTTTTAGTGACATGAATTATTTATATAAAGGTGGCCTAGGCATAACCTTTGTTACCTCACTCCCAGTAACAGAATGGGGTCCTTGGAACACCTAGTGAGGACCTCATGCATGCTCTCACTTAACTCTATCCTTCCCACGTGACCAGGCCATAGATCTCTGTAACGCTAGTCTGTTCCTTTTCTACCACGGGTGACGGATGGCTAGGGAGGGAGCCAGAACATTGACACCCTCACTACTGGAGGACCTGTCACCTTACCAGGTACCACACTTAACGACTGTTTGTTTTAGCTTGTTCCTTCAATTGGTTACTCATAGTGACTACACTTCCATTCCTTGTCTTGCCGAGTTAACCCCTTGTAGTAGTGTTACTTCATACCCCATAGTGCAATTCCAGACCCAGGTTCTTTGAAATATGCCAAAACCAGCAAGCACCCCTTTAACTTCAGACCAGGCTTGGAGAAGTTCATATAAATTTACTGTAGAAAGGCATCATGACAATACAACATAAATAACATCGCCCTCCAGTCCCAGCCAATAAAAATAAAGGACAGGAGGCAGGGACACATGAGTGCAGAATGGGGAGTGTTCGGGTGCATCGCTTGCAATCAGCTAAGTGCAAGCTGGGAAGCTTCCCATAGATCGCTGTGTGTCCAGCGCCCGGGCACTCTTAAAGTGACTTTTTTTTGGGAAAAGCTTGGGGGGCGCCACCCATGCGCCCCCTATTGATGAGCCGCCACTGCCAGAAACATGTTTAACCCCTTCCCCAGCCTGGGCCAGCTGCTGAACTAACTACACACATTTCAACCTGCCTACAAGTGTTTGTTGCAAAAAAACATGCGACAAATGTGAAAAGACACACAAAGCTTGATGCTGGAAATGATATATGAGCTGCTTTGCTGCGTTTGTGGCCTGTAGGACAGTCAATTGAAATTAATGGGCAGCCCTGTGTGTATGGTGCAATAACACGTACAAACGCATAACTCAAGCACAACTTTGCATGTGTTTACAAATGCAAAATGTGGATGAAGCCTTACAAATGAAATAAATACAGGTAAGTGGGCATTTTCTTTTCTTTTATTGAATAATTAAAGTGAACCTTCACACATTTTACTATATGAATAATCCTTTAGTAAATCAGCCTTATTTGTCTTCACAAAGTTAATGAAGGATGGAAACAAAAAACAGATGATGAATGCAATAGTAGGAAAAGGACAGGCGTGAGGATAGAGAGGTAGAAAAAGCATGTTACAGGGTGGAGGGTGTAGTAGTAAGACTAAGTAGAAAAGAGATGGAAAAGGAAATACAGGGTTACCTGCACTCTGTCCGGAGCATTGTTGTTTGTAGATACTTTCTTCTTTATGCTATAGTTAAAGTGACACTTTGGTTAAAATTGACATGGCAAGAATAGCAGTGCTCCCAGGCAAAAGTCCCTACCCCCAAAGGCAGCTCTAATTGTATAGGAATATAAATTTTTAGATATCTGGCCCTCTTCCCCTAGGTGAATGAGTATGAGGTACATAGTACCCTTGTTACTTATGTACATAAAAATTGTCCCCTATGTAAATTCAACATAATTCCATAATTGTCCAGCAAAGTAAATCCACATCAATCACGTGACCCTGCCAACACAATGACCCACAACACCTGAAGATATTCAACCGCTGCTACTCCTGTCGCAAATGGTGGCCCTGATGGCTTGCTTACAAACAGATGCTGGCTGAGAGCTGTTATTTAACAGCTGTAGTGTTATTGCTGCTAAATGACAGATTCCCAACAGCTGTTTGTAAACACAATTTTACTTTTAAAGGAGTAAGTTTTATTGTATCTGCAACTTCACATGCAGGTTTAAGGCATCCCCAAAGCCCTTTTGTATTTATAATGTTGCCATTTTTATTAAACTTTATTAAAAGATCCTCTCCCTGCTGAATACTATTTTTATTTTTTTCAATTGGTATGTGTCCTCCATAGCAGTGCCCAATTGCCTATGTACTTTTTGTTAACAAAAACTTGCAAATTGGCATTGAAAAAGGCTAGAAAAAATAACATGATTTTGCTCTCATAGACTTAATTGGGGTTGGGTGCTTTATTCAGGTTTACTTGACTTTGTTCTCTGAACCTCCTGCAAACTGAACTTTGCCAGGGTTGCTCCCACCTACTTATCACAGCGAGGTGGGGGTTTACTAAAACTGGTGCACCCAGAAACTGGTGCAGCTGTGCATAGTAACCAATCAGATTCTAACTTAAGCTTGTTTAGTTAAAGTGGTTGTAAACCTCAATCCTGTACTTGCACCTATGGGTAAGCCTATAATAAGGCTTACCTATAGGTACTGTAAATACAGTATCTAGTTTAGGAGAAATTTACTATATATGCAGCTGATGACATCATCGGCGCATGTGCTCTGAAGGAACAGCCACCTGGGCCGTTCCTTCAGAATTCTGTGCCGTAAATGGTGGCTCCCCCACACATTCACGGGAGCGACGTCATCAGGGCTTCAGCCAGTCACAGAGCTGGAGTCTGCGGAGCCGGAAGGAAGACGGGTGAAGATGGAAGTGGCCTCCAGCGATGACATTGCGTCATTGGAATGCTTTGTTTTCAGGTGAATTTCACATAATGTGCTAGTATGCAATGCACCAGTTGTAGTAAATCTCCCCCAGTGTGTCCAACAATCTTGCTGCAATAATATAGTGATACTTCAGGTCATTCAGTTGTAATCGCAGTATAAAAGCTATTCACCAGTTTTCATCATAACTTGTGAAATAATCCTACATTTCAATGGTGAGATCCCACTGATGTTGTCTCCTGAATTTGCTTGCATCTGTCCTGGAGTTGTTCTGTGAGCTGGATTTCTATTGAGCCATGTCCTATAGAAGGAGGTGCTTGCAAGACTCTCCAATAGAAGACTATGAGAAGGTACTGCACAGACATTTTCAGGATCAATGTTAACAGATACTGGAGGCCACAGCCACGGCCACAGTATGAAGGTAAGTATGCATCTGGGGGTGTGGGGGGGTGTGGTTTAGATCAGGACTAAGCCAAAAAGGATACGTTCATTTGCACATATTCTTTGATAAAAGCAGTTTTCCTTTAACCACTTCAATACCAGACACTTTCACCCCCTTCCTGCCCAGGCCAATTTTCAGCTTTAAATAATAAAAAGATAAAAAATTAGCTCAGCCTTTCCCTAATAGATGTAAATATTTGTGCTGAACATATAGGTATCACCACACTTAAAAATTAACATAAAATCCAAAAAGATATGCAGCGCAAAAAGGACCGTAAACACTAAGTATCAAAAGTCCATACACAGTCCATATATAAATCCAGTTAAAAAACTGTAGGAGGAATCAGCATGCAGATAGAGCCACCAAAAATGCACAAATACACGTCTAGGCGCAATCCCTTCACCAGCTAGCGTGGTTTCTCACCTCCCCATCCGACCCCAGTTTCACTAGAGGGTCAGATGCTCTTGTCCCTTCAGGGATGATAATAGAGGCATATGCGGATCTTGAAGTGTCCACAGCTTATTTCAATGGCCAAGGAAACATAGCAGTAGCGATGGAATGAAATAAATACCGATCTAAGTGTAGACTGTAAAATCCTCCAGTAATTTATTCATAAAATCGTATATATTCACAAACATAAGTCTTGAACATAACATGTAAAACCATTGCCGTGGTGCTCCGAGAGGTAGTGGCGGGTGACGTCACAGCAGGCTCCTCCCCCATTTTCAGCTTTCATCGCTATCGCACTTTGACAGACAATTGCACAGTCATTCAACACTGTACCCATATGAAATTTTTATAATTTTTGTTTCACACAAATAGAGCTTTCTTTTGGAGGTATTTTGGCCACAGCTAATCACATGGTACAAATAGGCTGTGTTTCGCCCTGTCTGTACCATGTAATCACTGTGACCAATCACCAATAACAATATCAACACAATAGTACACAATGAATGGTTATGAATAATTGGTCACAGCGATCACATGGTACTGGAGGCGGCCTGGTACACTGAGCTATAATCCACTGTGCCCAGTGGACACAATGGGTGACAGATGGCATCACAGCACGGCCTGTGGGGTGTGCGGGAGGCGTAACCCTTGGAGGACATCATATGACATCCACCCAGGGTGGGAGAGCTCCCCCCCATCATATTACAATAGGCCAAACAAGAAGCAGTTAAAGCAGTCATCAACCCAAAATCAGAAATATGATTAATTGCAGATTACTAATTCTTAGATGTGGTGGCTGCATTTGTTTAATTTTTATGCCTTTATTCCTTTATATTCACCTGTTGATCAAGTCAGTAAGTCTGTTATTTTTCAACTTTGTTTAACCACCTCCCACCCGGCCACTGTACATATACGGCCGGGTGGGAGCTTCCCCGTTCTGACAGGACGTGTGTTTACGTCCTGCAGAACGGGAGCTCGCAGCGCGGCCACGCGCTGCGCTGCTGCTGGATCCTGTGATCATTATGATCACAGGATCCAGCTGAGCAGAGATCGGGATACGGGCGCAGTGACTGGCCCTCCCGATCATGTGACGGCTGTGTCCAATCACAGCCGTCACATTGTAAACAGAGACGAACGTCTCTGTGACAGTTCTCCCCCCGCCGAGCTCAGTGAGAGCTCAGTGCGGGGGGGGGGGGGGAAGAGGGGGAGCTGCAGCTCTGTGACAGCTTTCTGCATGATGAGGATTTCATGCAGAAAGCTATCACAGATCACCCCCCACACAGTGCACCAAGCACACTGATACCCCTGTCCCCATACACATCAGTGTCCCCATAAACAGTCCCCAAAACATCTGTATGTCCCCAATCACATCTGTCACCATACACAAAACATCTGTATGTCCCTAGTCACATCTGTCACCATACACAAAACATCTGTCACAGTCCCCAAAACATCTGTATGTCCCCGCCACATCTGTCACAGTCCCCAAACATCTGTCTGTCCCCGTCACAGGAGAAGGGGGGGGGGGGGGCGTGACTCGAGAGTGACTCGAGCCGCCCCCCTCTTGACAGTGTCTCTGCAAGCAGAGACAAATG
>BLSH010435886.1:955436-966697 GCA_018402905.1 Glandirana rugosa
CTATCGTCATATGTCTCAGTGGTATAGCGTCATATGTCTCGGGGTCTATCGTCATATGTCTCGGGGTCTATCGTCATATGTCTCAGTGGTATAGCGTCATATGTCTCAGTGGTATATCGTCATATGTCTCAGTGGTATATCGTCATATGTCTCGGGGTCTATCGTCATATGTCTCAGTGGTATATATCTGGGGCTCTGTATACTGCTATCTGGGGCTCTGTATACTGCGATATGGTGACTCTGTATACTGCTATCTGGGGCTCTGTATACTTCTATATGGTGACTCTGTATACTGATATCTGGGGCTCTGTATACTGCTATCTGGGGCTCTGTATACTGCGATATGGTGACTCTGTATACTGCTATCTGGGGCTCTGTATACTTCTATATGGTGACTCTGTATACTGCTATCTTGGTCTCTGTATACTTCTATATGGTGACTCTGTATACTGCGATATGGTGACTCTGTATACTGCTATCTGGGGCTCTGTATACTATTATCAGGGGACTCTGTATATCCCTATCAAGTGACTCTGTATACCTTATCAGTGATGCTGTATACCCTATCTGGTGATGCTGGGCTGTATACTCCTGACATAAGGGGTGGAAACTATAAGGGGTGGGGCGTATGAGGAGTGGGAGGAATCAAAAAGGAAGGGACGGGGTCTAGCGCCCCCCCATCCTAAAATTTCACCAGCCGCCACTGCTCCTAACCATGCACTGTTTAGGAGATATTTAATGTTAGTGCAGCCAGTGACGTCGCTGGCGCATGCACGCTGACGGAACGGCCGTCCGGGAAGCTCTGAGTCTTGTGTTGTATATGGCCACTCCCCAGAAGGAAGATGAAAGCCTTGTCAGCAGTGACAGCTCGTCGCTGGAAGTGCTTAGTTCTAAGGTAAGTTTCACATAATGTGCTAGTATGTGATGCATACTAGCACATTATGGCTTTACCTTGCAGGTTCCAAAAAAATAAAAAAATGGGTTACTCCCGCCTTAAGCCCAGCTATAGGTGAAACATGGTTTCCTTAGTCTGTGCTATATGTGCTTGTTGTTTAATAAGAACAGCCAGAAGATGTCATTGGTGTGTGGCCTGTTTTCTTTACATCTGTGCACTGTGAGTAGAGGTAACGGGTTCCTGGGTTAAACACACAAGAGGAAAAGCAGCTCCAGGTGAGGGTAAAAGAGTCCAGAAGACTGTGTGCACGTACGGTCCGTGAGCCGAAGGCATAAAATCCACTGATGATAGATTGACACACAGGAACTTCCGAAGAAATATTTATTGAAGTAAAACAACATGCATGTAACTCACATAACAGTCCATAGGAAGTACATCAGAAAGGCATGAACGATTGACGCGTTTCACGGGAAATCACACCCTCTTAGTCATAATCTGACGGGTTCCTGGGCTTTGGCACCTGACTAATCTGCAGCCAAAAGGAGGACAGAAGGTATCTTCAGAGTGGAGGGACATGTGCAGTTCATGAAAATATAAAGAGGGTGTTATCCCAATTTTTCTGCAACATAAAAATACACTTTAAAGGTTTGTTTATACTGCAATCCCTCGTTTGGTGTGTGTTTCTACATGCGTTTACGTGCATTTGTAATGCGTTACAGTGCTTTTTCCTTCTTTTACATTTAGGGAAGCTTTATTTTTAAAGGAGTATGCTCTTATTTCTTTTGAGGTCACTTCTTGCTACTTCCTCAGGCTAGCTTTAACCTTTAACCTTTAGGCCTCATACACACGGACGTTTTTTGACGCCGGCGTTTTCTGGCTTTTTTTGCAGCTCTCCATGTTAGTCAATGGCCCCATAAAAACATTGGCGTTTTTGAGCTGTAGATGGCGTTGGCGTTAGTGAGCTGAAAGTAGAACCCATGGCCATCGCGTTCTGAGGCTGTAATGTTTTGGCATTTTTTGACGCCGACGCCACAAAACGCCAACAAACGCCAGCTAATATTGTACCGGGGTTTTCCGGCGTTTTTTGACGCCGACGTTTTTAGGCTGAAAAATAGCAGAGGGATGATTTTTTTTTTAAAACGCCTATTGACGCCGACGCTCACTAACGCCGAAAAACGCCGTTTTTTTCCCTTGACGTCGGGCCCGACGTTTTGTTTATTTTTAAAGATACGCCCGGGTGTATGAGGCCTTAAGCTTTAAATCTACCCATGTATTAGTGTCACGGGTGACGCTAGTTAGCGTCAGCATCAGTCTTGTATAGTGTCAGGGTACCCGCCATATATTCCTTAATAAAGGTTTAACCCCTTGATCACCCCAAGCTAACCCTTTCACTCCCTGTCACAGTGTCATTAGTATAGTGTACAGATCAATTTTCTGATCACTGTATTAGTGTCACGGTTGACATCAGTTAGGTGTTAGCGTCAATTAGTGCTAGCGTCAATGCCAGACAGCGTCAGACTTTAACCCTTTGATTCCCAGAAACACTAACACACACACTATATACTTCCAGATGCAATGATCTGTCAGGAGTCCAGAAACTCATTGACCTTTTATACACACACACTTTTGATCAGGGTCATTTGAGTAGTTTCTGTTGTCATTATGATTTAAAAAGAATAAACACAGTTGATTGATAATAAATGGTTTCAGCCAAACACTAACCATGAGTGAAAGAAATGTTTTTGTGTTATCATTCATATTCTCTGAAAAATGGCCAAGAAATCATAAATTCTGCCAGGGCATGTAAACATATGAGCACAACTGTATAAAATAAAAAAGGCAAAAATAGTTGTCGTGTTATTGTTCTTACTGTTTTACTGTATTTTATGCTATACTATAATGTTTTATTGTTACTGTGTTTTATCACATTTGCTTTGCAGGTATGTCATTCTACTGTTATACTGTACTGTTACTGTGAATTATTGTTAACCTATGTTTGCTTTGCAGGTAAGTCATTTTACTATTATACTGTACTGTTACTGTGTTTTATTGTTAACCATTGTTTGCATTGCAGGTACACCATTCAGCTGCAGCACTGATATATTTATTTTGACAGCAACAGGGTTTGCTCTCACTATAAGTAAATCTGCGACTTCAGTGCTGTAGGAGGTGATTTCACCACCACAATTAAAAAAAGAGCATATATGCCAAAGCATAGGGGCAGGGGTGGAAATAGGGGCGAATCACCCCTATGCTTTGGCATATATTTTTATTCACTTTTCTTGGCAGAGATTTCTCCATCCACATCAATCAATGTGAATGGAGGAATATGATAGGTTCTTTTATTTCGTTCAGTCCATGGGCTGAAAGAAAAAAAAGGACGGCGCATGTATGCCCAACAAGGACCAGCAACGCACTGGTATTTTGATGGACTTTGAGTGGTTATACCAGAATGATGCCTGCAAGTTTAGCCATCATCTTGGTATTGTTTTTTTTTAAGCCGGCAGTCATCTTTCATATAAACGCAATCCTAGTGGCAAATTAGCTGCTATACTGTTTTTGCAAGCCACTGCCTTCCATGGTTTTCTCGGGCTCTCCTGTCCAACCAGGGAACCAGAGAATGCAGCTGGTGGTTCTGCCAGCTGACCATAGAGCTGATCAGAGACCAGAACAGCTCCAATCATCTCTATGGCCTAAGAAACTGGAAGCTACGAGCATTTCATGACTTTGGGTTTTGCCGGATATAAACAGCGCCATTAGGAAATTGGGAAAGCATCTTATCACATAGCTCAAAACCCCCTCAAATGAACCCTTTTCAGAAAGCAGGCACCTCAAGGTATTTGCTAAGAGGCATGGTGAGTATTTTAATAGCTTGGGCTGTCTGCTTTCCGAAAAGGGGTCATTTGGGGTGTTTGTGTGATCTTGGCTTTTCATGGCCTCCGAAACTGATAGTTAGTGAGGTGTGAAATGAACAATTTACGTCCTTAGAAAACCTGAAGGCGGTGATTGGTTTTCGGGGTCCTGTACACGGCTAGGTTTCCAAAAAGCCTCAGACATGTGGTATCCCCGTACTCAGGAGAAGCAGCAGAATGTATTTTGGGGTGTAATTCCACATATACCCGTGGCATGTGTGAGCAATATATCATTTAGTGACAACTTTGTGTAAAAAAAAAAAAATGTAATTTTCCCGAAACTTGTGGCAAAATATAAAATACTCCATGGACTGAAAACGCCTCTTAGCAAATAGCTTGGGGGTCTACTTTCCAAAATGGGATCATTTGGGGGGGGGTTGTGCTATTTCACGGCTTCCGAAACTGTTATAGGTAGCGAGGAATGAACTAAAAAATTTACGCCCTCAGAAATCCTGAAGTGATTGGTTTTCAGGGGTCCTGTACGCGGCTAGGCTCCCATAAAGTTTCACACATTTGGTATCCCTGTATGCAGGAGAAGCAGCAGAATGTATTTTGGGGTGTAATTCCACATATACCCATGGCATGTATGAGCAATATATAATTTCAGTGACAACTTTGTGTAAAAAAAAAAAAAATGTTGTCATTTTTCAATCACTTGTGACAAAAAAATAAAATATTCAATGGGCTCAACATGCCTCTCAGCAAATTCCTTGGGGTGTCTACTTTCCAAAAAGAGGTAATTTGGAGGGTTTTTGTACTGCCCTGCCATTTTAGCATCTCAAGAAATGAGATAGGCAGTCATAAACAAAAAGCTGCGTAAATTCCAGTAAATGTACCATAGTTTGTAGATGCTATAACCTTTGAGCAAACCAACAAATATACGCTTATTGAAATTTTTTTTACCCAAGACATATGGCTGAATACATTTTGGCCTAAATGTATGACAAACATTGAGTGTATTGGATTTTTTTAATAACAAAAAGTAGAAAATATAATTTTTTTAAAAATTTCTGTTTTTTTTTGTTTATATCGCAAAAAATAAAAATTCCACAGGTGATCAAATATCACAAATTTCATTTGGGTACAGCATTGCATGACAGCACAATTACCAGTTAAAGCAGCACAGTGCCAAATTGCAAAAAGTGCTCTGGTCATTAAAGGGGTAAAACCTTCTGGGGCTGAAGTGGTTAAAGGAGAATTATTCAAAAAAATATCTGGTTAAACCCACAAGTGCTATTTTTTACCACTACTATTCCTTTATATTGGCTTTTGGAATTCACAAATGCAGCAATTTATAAATTTAGATTTCAATCTCTCCATCATGATGAAGACCAAAGAGCTGTCCAAGGATGCCAGGGACAAGATTGTAGACCTACACAAGGCTGGAATGGGCCGTTTGTGCAATTATTCGCAAATTGAAGAAACACAAAATAACTGTCAATCTCCCTCGGTCTGGGGCTCCATACAAGATCTCACCTCGTGGAGTTTCAATGATCATGAGAACGGTGAGGAATCAGCCCAGAACTACATGGCAGCTGGGACCATAGTCACCAAGAAAACAATTAGTAACCCACTACACCATGAAGGGCTGAAATCCTGCAGCGACCGCAAGGACCCCCATGCTCAAGAAAGCACATGTACATGCATGCCAGTTGGAAGTGTGCTAATGAACATCTGAATGATTCCGAAGAGAACTGGGTGAAAGTGCTGTGACAATGAGACCAAAATCAAGTTCTTTGGCATCAGCTCAACTCCCCATGTTTGGAGGAGGAGGAATGCAGCCTATGACCTCCAGAACACCATCCCCACCATCAAACATGGAGGTGGAAACAATTTTGCTTTGGGCGTGCTTTTCTGCTAAGGGGACAAGCCAACTTCACCGCATCAAAGGGACTATGACCGGGGCCATGTACTGTCAAATCTGGGGTGAGAGCCTCCTTCCCTCAGCCAGGGCATTGAAAATGGGTCGTGGATGGGTATTCCAGCATGACAATGACCCAAAACACAAGGCCAAGGCAACAAAAGAGGGGCTCAAGGAGAAGCACATTAAAGTCCTGGAGTGGCCTAGACAGTCTCCAGGCCTTAATCCCATAGAAGATATGTGGAGGGAGCTGAAGGTTCGAGTTACCAGATGTCACCTCAAAACCTTAATGACTTGGAGAGGATCTGCAAAGAAGCGTGGGACTAAATCCCTCCTGATTGTGCAAACCTGGTGGCCAACTACAAGAAACGTCTGACCTCTGTGATTGCCAACAAGGGTTTTGCCACCAACTACTAAGTCATATTTTGCGAAGGGGTCAAATACTTATTTCACTCATTAAAATGCAAATCAATTTGTAACTTTTTTGAAATGCGTTTTTCCCGGATTTTTTTGTTGTTATTCTGTCTCTCACTGTTAAAATAAACCTACCATTAAAATCATAGACTGATCTTTTCTTTGTCAGTGGGCAAACGTAACAAATTCAGCAAGGGATCAAACACATTTTTCCCTCACTGTACCAGCCTTCTTAGTGGCACAAAGCTTGGAACAGTGGTTTTCAACTCCTGTCCTCGGGACCCACTAACAGGCCAGGTTTGAAGGATAACTAAAATACATTACAGGTGATACCATTTGCTGCTCAGGGATTGCAGTATTCTAGTCTGCATCTCCCAAAGGTAATACTTAAAATCTTGCCTGTTGGTGGGTCCTGAGGGCCGGAGTTGAGAACCACTGGCTTAGAAGATTATTGTCTCTTTATATATTTATTTGAACAGTGAACATCCATAATACTGCATTTTAACAAGTACAACTACATTGGATCAAACTGCCATGTCTTATTAGAGAGTTGAGCTGTCTGTGGAGGGCACTTATTCAGTAGGTGACTATTTTGGCCAGAGGTCCATGCATGTCCGTGCATGAGGCAGTGCTTGAAACAGAACATGCACAATACTGTACAGCTCTGCAAATCACCGGCGCACATTTTCAACTAAACCAGGGAATGGACTGGGTAGCATTGATCACCAGAGGAGTCAAATTAGATGTTACTTACCCCTTATCTTTATGTGTGTTCTGGTTCATTTACACACGTTCTGGTGCAAAAAAATGCATGCTACTCTATTTTTTTTTTTTTTTTTTTGTGGGTGATTAGAAAACATTGATTTTATTGTGCATGCTGTTAGGATGTGTTTAAAAACACACCTCAAGGCATCTGCTGTAAATTAGCTCTGAGGGTCTTCTTGACATATGAACAATGTAAACTAGCACTGGTAGGGTTAAAATGTAAAGTATTTCAAGCACTTTCTCCATTCACTTCTCTTTTCTGTACCACTAGGGTTCTGTCACTAGCTGCTTTTCAGTGCTTGCCTGCTGAGTCGTAAAGAAATTGTCCCATTTAAAAATCATATTTAAATGCAGACATTACCTACCAAGATGTGAGAAATGCTCATGTGCCTCTGGGAAAAAGTTCATATTAACCCCCTCTTGGCAGAAAGACCTAGCATGAACCCGTCATTTGCAATTTCCTTTATGAGCAGAAATGAAGAATATAGATTCCAATTGCCACACTTCAGCTGTGACCAGTAGCACATGAATGGTTAATGACAAACCGCCAGAAGTCATAGCAGTCAGTGATAATGTTCATGCAGTTGCTGGTATAGCCCTTATGTCCCCAGGATAGTGCAGGTGGCTACATGCATTAGGCTCATTTGTAAGCAGCTTCACCATTTATTGATCCTCCTGGGACCCTCGGGGACACATCTGCTAAGTTGTTAATGGTGCTATAATTTAGGACATTATATTGATTTCCCCAATTCATACCAGCAGAAGTGACATGCATGTGAAGCACCTTTTCTATTGGAGACTGGAAGAAAGGCTTGTTATAATGCTTCTAAGAGGAATTCCGAGACGTTGTATTACAGTGACATGCAGTAACATACGGTATGGTCATTGTCCTGGATCGATTAAATCTACCATCTCTTCTAAGTGCCACTCAAGCTATGGAGCTCCACTTCAGATATGGAAGTCATAGATATACTGTTGACATTTCACCGGCGTAGTTGCTTACTTTTCCAGGAACACTTCATGGTGTAAGCCTAAATGAAAACACAGATGTGCTGTCACCTCAGATGTTGTAATAGATGCAGAGAAGCATTGAAATGGTCTTAGTATGTTATTTATTTATTTGAGTCATTTTTGTTTAGAAGGTGTATTCTGCAGAGCTTTAGGAGGAACATAAAATCTATTCACTTAAGTGCTTCTGTTAAAGAAGCACACACACGATGCACAGAAACCTGAATTCTCACATACAAACAATACCCAAATAAGGCCAATCAATGTACTCAAAGAACACCCTACAAAATAACAGACCCTATACTCCCTTTTCTAGCTGCCCATGTGTTGAAAGACCACCGCTTTGCTTTAGCAGCTGCAAAACATGGATGCATCTTGAAATGAAGATGCTTCACTTCTCATTGGCAGCAGCAAGTATCCGACACCATGGGTGGGTCAAAAACCTGTTCTCACTCTGTACTTCCTCCTGCTGGCTCATATGAATCTCTCCAACTGGGACACAGACAAAAAACAAAATCGCATCTGTAGTAGGGTGGGCAAGGGTTAGATTGCCATTCAGTGATGACGAATCTTGGCACCTCAGATGTTTTGGAACTACATTTCCCATGATGCTCATGCCCTCTGCAGTGTGGTTAAGCATCATGGGAATTGTAGTTCCAAAACATCTGGGGTGCCAAGGTTCACTATCACTGAGCATAGGTAAAGGTGACATTTGGTGCACTAGACGCCCCACTGTGAAACATAGGTGTAGCTACATTTTTGTTTTTGGGTCTAAAACCACTTTACGCATAGCTCCCAACTGTCCCTCTTTTGAGATGAAATCCCTCTGTCCCTCGTGCAGCCTCAATTGTCCCTCTTTTTTGACTAATGAAGGGTATGACAAATTTGCTTTGAATCTAGGAGCCAGCTAAAAAATTTAGGAGCCAGTTTTTTTGAACCAAGCTTTTTTGTTATACGTCACTGCGCTACTTTAACTAACAATTGTGCATCATGCAACACTGTACACAAATGAAATTTATATATTTGTTTCGCACAAATCAAGCTTTCTTTTGGAGGTATTTGATTACCACTGGGTTTTTTATTTTTTACGCTATAAACAAAAAAAAAAACAATTTTTAAAAAAATGTCTTTGGTACAAAAATCCCATACGTGTATGATTGGTTTGTGTGAAAATTGTAGCGTCTACAAATAATGGTATATATACTGGAATTTATGTTTTAATACTAGTAATGGCTGCAATCAGTGACTTGTAGTGGGGCTGTGATAGTACAGCAGGCATTTTGACACTGGCTAATTGACACTGACATCACCAGTGACACTAATGCAGTGATCAGTGCTAATAAAATGCACTGCCATTGTACTAATGGCACTGGGTAGCAAGGGGTTAACATCTGGGGCAATCAAAGGGTGCCTAGGGACTGTAATGTAACTACACTGTGTCCTTTTTTACTGGGGGATGTGCCGGTTTTTGTCTCTCTGCTTTGCTTTGCAGAGAGACAAAAACTGGCATATCCCCATCTATCAGTAGAGAGATCTGTGTTGTTTATGTAGCGCATCCCCCGTAGGAGCCGTTGGTGAATGGGATCCCCCACCCTGTACAGCCAGGCACACATCGAATTCCACAGGCACACTTAGAGTCAGGAAACAGTCCAGCAGATTTGTTTTGTTTTTTTTTGTTTATTAGGGGTATTGTACTTGGATGGGGATGGGATTATTAGGGGATTCCCACTTGACTAAAACAAACTTCGTCAGGGACACTTCAACTATATACAGTCTTTATATAAACTCCTCTGCCTCCTCCAGCACATCACTTGCTTGCAGAAAAAAATCACACAGACCCAGCTGGAACACTGAATGATGGATCTGGCAAAGCAAAAGCCCTTTACAGGCAGGGACCATGGGTCCTTTGGTGTGTATAAAAAGCCAGTGTCCAGCTACATTCCTCCTGTGACTACTGATCCCAGCACCACCTCTTCAGGCACTGCCAGCCCGCCTGGCTGCAACTACCTCCCTCACTAGCACACCTGGCTACTTCCCACAGTCCTGCCAGACTGCTTACTCACCAGCCCTCTTGGCTGACTTCTCCCTAGAGATCTCCCAGACGTGCTGACTGTCTCCCACTGTCCTCACACCTGCTCCCATGCATCCAGGGCAGGACTCCTCCATGTGTTGTAGAGGATCCCTCCAGCACCGAAGCCCCAGGCCCGAGGTCACCTCCCCAGACTAGGGGCACCCTCAGGAGCCTCTGACAGCCTCCTTATTATTCCATCTCCAATCTTCCACCCGACACTACACTGTCCCTGCTGGGCTGACTCAGAGTATTTAAGAGGTGCCCTCTCTCTGCCAGTGCATTTGCCCAGGGATTGGTTGGGGCCCTCATCAATACTCCAGGCAGCTCCTCCTAACCTCCCTTCCATTTTTCTGGAAGCTTCTCCAAAGTTCCAGCAAGTGTGTGTGTATGTGTGTATGTGTGTATGGGGGGGGGGGAGTGGGGTTCCAGAGATGCTGCCTGATGAGTCATGCAGCCTCTCTGAGTCACTCACCCTGACCCAGATTCAAAAAAAGGTTGGTTGCCAGCCAAGCCAAACAATTTGCCTACACTATAAAACCCTATGTACACTTCTAGCACACTACACTGTGCTATACTACAACATAGATCTCTCTCCTGTCTCTTGCTTCAATGATCAGCGGATCCTGACCATGAATCGTTGGCTGGGCCCCGATCATTATGTAAGGGAGCCAGTGGGACCACAGCCTGGTCTAAGGTATACATTGCTATGCAAAATGTACTATTTTACTACCAAAAGTGTTATGCAACACTAAACTTTTTATCCAACCTCCATATTACTGCATTTGTTATTTGAAAAGCCAATATAATGGGAAAATATCAGTACATATACAAAGGAGAGAAACTCCTGCAGCAGCGCTCTGGAATAAACTTTAGGCAACCAGATCAAATTTCTTCAAATGGCTCATACAATTCGCTTGCAGATAAACAACACCTCCACCGGCAAACTGTCACCTCGTGAGAATGTATATCAGACTCCCCTTTTGGGGATACACTCACCAGATACTGGTGAGATACCAGCATTGAGCTCCAAAAACTATGTAGATGTAAATCTATGGTTGACCCCACAGTCCACTTCGGACACCATACGATCCTTTCCTCTGATGACACTCCTCGTTTACTCAAAGGGATGTATGGAAACAAGAAGGGGGTGGAGACACCTTCATAGCGTAAAACTGCTTTTATTGGAAAACAATACTAATTTCTTAAAATAACACTCACATGGTGGAAGATGTGTAATCGCATGAAAACAATGCCGCCTCTCACAACATGACGTCCTCATACGTTCGGTGCCTTCGCTTAACATACTCGGTAAACTTCTTTAAACTAGACCAACGG
>BLSH010435886.1:967232-982323 GCA_018402905.1 Glandirana rugosa
CTCGGTTACAAGTATAGAAGATTTACCTCGTTCAAATCCTCTATAAGTATCCTGGATCTCCATTCCGAATAATCTTCAAGGGGACACCAATTTTCAAATTTCAATCTACAATGATGGCGAAATTTCTTATGGAGGATCGAAAAATTTTAGTATTTCTCCCTGTGGAAAATCGCGTATTAAATATCCGTTGTGTAGGACTGTACCGGAGTCAACGTACATGGTGGTTCTAGATTATACGTCTTTTACTAACCGATTTAGTGTGTGTACCAAAAAAAATAATGAAGATAAAAGGGTAATATCAAGTTTTTGTATTTGAGTTTGGATTTTATGACAAAAGAGACATTGGCATTTAGGCGCTGAGCAGAGACTTTCGTCTTGGGAGATTGATCTTTGACCATTTTTATACTCTGTTTTTTGAACTATAATGGGAAAATAGAAGTAATAAAAAAAACCATGTGTGTGATTTAGCCAATCATTTTCTGCATATTAGATCTTGGTGGTACATGCAACTGAGGCCATGTCAGGATGTGTTGCCTATAAATTATGCGCTAAAAGGTGTCCCTCTTTATGATTTTAAAAAGCTAGGAGGTATTCTTTAAAGCGGTAGTAACATCTAACTTTAAACTTTTAACCACAGGGGAACTTCTAATAAGCCTTACCTCTAGGTCCTATGAATATCTCCTAAACTTGCTCCATTTAGAAGATATGAACATTGGCTCCAGCCAATGACGTCACTGGCACATGCGCAGTATGCTCTGCATTCATGGCACACTGTGTGAGTTCCGTGTCCGGATAGTTACTTCCATGAGTATTAACGGGAATGATGTCATTGCGGCTCGGCCATTCAAATTCAAATCAGGCAAAGGTGGAAGTTTGTACCTCTTACTAGCGCTTTCGGTGCCTCTGTCACACACACATGAACAGAAATCAACTCATACATACAGTATACACCCAAATGCAAACATCCACTAAAGCCAATTATGGAACTAAAAACACCTATAAAAGAACATAATCTAAACTTACTTCTGTTGAAACATCACTGCTTATGGTTATGTCTTGAAATGCTGCTTCCCACTGGTCATAGCAGGTTTTCTACACCTCAGGTGGGTCAATATAAGTACTTATAAAATGCTAACCCAACAACAGGGATATAGGGAGAAATATATGCCGCTGCATATAAAACCAGGGTCAATTACTGATGCCACCACAATGCAAACTCCTGTTGCTAGAGGGGAACGGATGCCGCAGAGGCTCAGCTACTGAGATCTCCCATCACGGCCAGAAAACCTGATCTTCAATGTGTGTTTATATATGGAGGAAAGCTGTTAAGGTATAGGTAATAGGTAATAGGTTACTAGCTAATCTTATGCCAAAGAAGCACTATTTCTTGATACAGCTATACTAAATAGCTAAATGGAAAAGTAGAAAACAATGGAAATCTTACATTTTTGGATGCTAGTAAGAAGTTTGGGAATGCAGAGATGACCAGCTGATCAGGATACCCTCTCAGATAATGCATCAGGCTATACTAGAATGAGAGGCCTCCCAGAGCCAATACCTGCAGGGCTACAAATTAAGACATGTGAATTAGTAGGGAGTGGGCGCTGCCTACCTCTTAGATGTATGGTACAATATATATCCGCAATATTTTATAGGTGCTGCTAATGTAATGTGGGTGTTCTGTGCCATGTTGAATAAATCTCTTAATTTACCCGAAAATAACGAAATTAATCTATAGTAGATGTTGGTTTAACCTTTTTAAAGAATAAATATGTGTACCTGTATATAAGAATGTATAAACAAAGTGCTTAGTGTAATACAATGTCTATATAATGTCTATACACCCGAGTAAGAGTCTTTAGGTTTATATCAACACACTATAGACTTGTATTAATATTGAAAGTGTAGATGGATATCATTTTCCTAAACCATATATATATACCAGTACATACAAAAAAATAAACAAAGTGCTCTGTGCAATATAGCGTCAATATCCAGAATGTGAATCCATTACTACCATCACTCCACTTTCAGACAATGGATAGATATGGAGATGATGGGACTAGCAGTCCTGAGGAAATATATATAGTTCTTAGTAATACATAAGATTAATGTAGAATTTTCCTGTACAGTTCATTGTGGATGGCTTTATCCGTGCTCTTATGGTGCAGTTCACTCATGCTCCCCTCAGATACCCCACTTACCAGATTGCGTCACCTCTGCAGGGGCAAAACGCATGGACGCCAATCTTTTGTAAGGTTTAAGGTGTTTGCTGCAATCATTAACCACCGTGACGTTGATATCCTTAGTAAGTGTCCATATCAGGGATGAAAACACAGCCGTCTGGTGGATATGCTCCTATGTGTAGCACGCTTCCTGGTTGGAATAGTGTGCGTTCCACCGGCTGGGCTGCTCTGACCAGAAGTGACGTATGTGTGTGAGAATGGCTCCGCCTTACGCGTTTTGTCATAGACGTCCTCTGAACCTTTTCAGAGGACGTCTATGATGAAATGCGTAAGTCGGAGCCATTCTCACACAAATATGTCACTTCTGGTCAGAGCGGCCCAGCCGGTGGAACGCACGCTGTTCCAACCAGGAAGCACGCTAGACATAGGAGCATATCCACCAGACAGCTGTGCCGGCTGAATGTATTGGATGTTTTTAAATGTGAGCATTAAATAAAGGACCCCCTTTTTTACGGAATTACATTATCCATCCTCTTTTGTTTTCACCCCTGATATGGACACTTACCAAGGATATCAAGGTCATGGTGGTTAATGATTCCATCAAACACCTTAAACCCTACAATAAATTGGGGTCCATGCGTTTTACCCCTGCAGGGTGGACGCAATCTGGTAAGTGGGGTATCTGAGGGGAGCACAAGTGAACTGCACCATAAGAGCACGGATAAAGCCATCCACAATGGACTGTACAGGAAAATTCTGCATTAATCTTATGTATTACTAAGAACTATATATATATTCTCAGGACTTGCTAGTCCCATCATCTCCATATCTATTGTCTGAAACTGGAGTAATGGTAATAATGGATTCACATTCTGGATATTGGCACTATATTGCACAGAGCACCTAGTTTATTTATTTATTTGTATGCACTGGTATATATATTGTTTAGGAAAATAATACCCATCTACACTTTCAATATTAATACAAGTCTATAGTGTGTTGATATAAACCTAAAGACTCTTACTCCGGTGTATAGACACTGTATTACGCTAAGCACTTTGTTTATTCATTCATATATACAGGTACATATATTTATTTTTTAAAAAGGATAAACCAACATCTACTATAGATTAATTTTGTTCTTTTCAGGTAAATTAAGAGACGTATTCAACGCGACACAGAACACCCACATTACATTAACTGCACCTATAAAATATTGCGGATATACGGTATATTGTACCATACATCTAAGAGGTAGGCAGCGCTCACTCCCTACTAATTCACACTTGTTTCTACTGCACCCAGTGGAGATTTGGGGAGGCAGCAGCCTGGGTTATTAATTAGTCCTAAACGCAGGAACTCCAAACTTTTTCGTAAGACATAGCGTGAGAGAGCATCTCTAAATGCTGCTAATTCCACAAGTAAAAAAAGAAGAAAAATATATAAGACATAACTGAAAATCAGGGCTATATGTAGTTACCTTGTAGGAGGTCAGTTACACAGACATGGCTTTTACTGCACAGCAGCACTCACCCTCTCTAGCTGGAGCGAATATAAGGGTGTGGGGGATTGAAAACCTACCAATCATTATTTGTGCAATCAATGGCTTTGAAAGTCAGCCAATAACGTGGCCAAGGGAGTACATACTGAGTGACAGTTGGTGGGGGTGGTGACCAGTGGAGACTCCCCGGCTAGGTGGCGCACCCATCAGGTGTTAAATACTTGCTGTAGTCGGGGGGAAAAACAAAGCAGTGGAGTTTCAACAGATGAAACACTAGAAATGTAAGTATACCGGTTATTCCTTTACAGCGCAGACAGGTGAATAAAAGTGGCAGTGTCTACCTTGTGCCGAATATTGGGTATGGATTAAAATGGCATGATTAATTAGAGTCTGAGCCTATTCACAGTGTTGGGAGGTGTAATGGGAGCATCACCCTCTAGGGGCACTTAAGGAACACTTAAGACTAGATCAATCCACAATGGACACTTGCTTCAGGTGGCCTTAACACTTTCAGACCAGTGGCCCTAATACAGTTATTATAGCTCATCCTGTGTCTTCTTGCTACTCCAACCAGTGCCATAGTCTGTTCCTACCTGTCCTAACAATTGACTCCGAAGCATTTTGAGAAAGTGTTGCTGATCAGGAACTTATTTCCACCACCCTGTCTCACACTTTAACTCAGCATATTTAGTTACATTTTGCTATTGTTCATACAGTGAAGCAATACTTCATTTTTGCAAGGCCTTGGACATTGTGACACCAGGCCCAGTCCTTAGGCAGGCCCTATACCACCATGGCTTCCAGTGTGGAGGCCCATCCTCTAAGTGGGGGACACTAAGTGGGAAGTACTAAGCTGTTCCTTCACCGCCAAGACCCCTGTCACCTGCCACTATTATCGATTTCACTGCCAGCTGGCTGCTTCTCCTTCTAGAACTCTTCCACCACAGTAGTACATAACCTAAGGTTGACTAGGTTGCACTTGTTACTGGTCAATACACTCTTCTTCATAATCTGTAGGGTTAACTGTAGTTTCACTCCCAGTTCTTTGTGATGCACCATGGCTACACATTATTAAAGCTGTGATTGTAAGACCTTGCAGCAAGTTCATACACGTGGATGCCATAAAGAACAGGTCCCATTGGAGGGCAATGTAATCAGGAAGCAGATCACATAAAACGCTGGTCCTCACTCTGCAGCTCCCACACTGGACTCCTCACCAGGAGGCCAGTTCTGCTGTACATATGTCTTAGTGAAGTGACATGCATGCAGGGGAGATCATGTCACAGAGCACCTTAACCCTCTATATGCATCAGCCAAACATTTCAAGGTGCACATATAGTAAAACAGAAATGCAATATACAACTGTCCTTATACCCACAAAATACTCCTTAATGTAGAAGTCAGGGCTAATACAATCTAATATTAACAAAACCAATTAAGATTCCCAGCTCAACTTACCGACCAGCCTGCAACCAACCAAATTACCCTGTCTAACAGTATGCGTTAGCCACTGTGGAGGCTCTAAAAATTTAAAGTTAGAACTGCAGATAATACTGGGGTGCCGTGAAGCAGCTCTGCAGCGTACGCATGTATTTGCAAATGTGTGCAAACAAAACCCCTGTGTTTAACCTATACTGTTAGACAGGATAATTTGGTTGGTTGCAGTCTGGTCAGTAAGTTGAGTTGGGAATTTTTTCTTTGGTTTTGTTTGACATGCGTTGCCCTTCCATGTGCTCCTTGCGGCATAGGCCAGTTATAGGTGGGGGCAGTGGCCATTTATTTTTACTATCTAAGATTAAACCTGCTCCCACCCTAATTCTAAGCCCTATACTAACAAAGAAAGGAGTCTACTTACATAATCTAAGGGTGCCCCAGTCCAGTCACTTAATCGGCTCCCAGCGTTGTCCACAGGGGAGAGGAGGGACAGCGGACAACAGATGCCATAGTAAGTCTATGTGTGACATCACCACCCAGGCATTGCAGCTCTTGGTGCTCTCTCCTCTGCCCTAAAACCAGCCGCTGGGGAGATAACGTGACTGAATTGTAATGCCCCTAGATTAGGTAATTTTAGACATCTTTCCTTTACAGCAGTGGTCTCCAAACTATGGCCCTCCAGTTGTTTAGGAACTACCATTCCCATCATGCCTAGTCATGTCTGTGAATTTCAGAGTTTTACAATGATTCATGGGATGTGTAGTTCCGCAACAGCTTGAGGGCCGTAGTTTTGAGATCCCTGCTTTACAGGATAGTTAGTATAGGGCATAGTATGGGGATGGGAGCAGGTTTAGGCTTAGATAGCTTTAGCTTGGATTTCAACTTTAATTACTGTACCAGATACACAGGTACATACTGTATATACTTCGGCACAAAGGATCATAAAAAAACAACTCTTTCATTATATATGCCTTTCTCTATGCAGATTCAGTACATATCTTAAATTAAAGAAGAACTTCATTAAAACAGTTGGGAACTACTTAGCAGCTAGCAACTGTTAAGACAGTACTCACAGACTCTTGTAACAAACAAAATAGTGCACACAGTGTAGGGGTCAGTGCTATGTAATATACAGCATAGCATACAAAGGGAAGATGTCAGAGCTACCTAACATACAACATAGCATATAGCATGCAAAGTACCATATTAGCGTGTACATACATAGCGTATGAGATACAGAATTCAGAGCTATGTAATGTACAACATAGTGTATAGAATGCAGGGGTCATGATTATGTAAGCAAAATAGTTCTGGTCTCCTTTTTACATATTATGCTATTTCATCTGTTAGCTACCAGTGGCGGCTTGTGAAATTTTAGGATGGGGGGTGCCAGACCCTGCCCTTCCTTGTTGACCCCTCCCACTTATCATAAACCCCACCCCTTATAGTTTCCACCCCTTGTGTCAGGATTATACAGCCCAGCATCACCAGATAGGGTATACAGCATCTCCAGATAGTAGTATACAGCATCACCAGATAGGAGTATACAGAGTCACCAGATAGCAATATACAGAGCCACCAGATAGCAGTATACAGAGCCCCAGATAGCAGTATACAGAGCCCCAGATAGCATTATACAGAGTCATCATATAGCAGTATACAGAGTCACCATATAGCAGTATACATAGCACCAGATAGGGGTATACAGAATCACCATATAGCAGTATACAGAATCAATATATAGCAGTATACAGAGCCCCTGATAGCAGTATACAGAGTCCCAGATAGGGGATACAGGGTCCCAGATAGGGTATACAGAGCCCCAGATAGGGTATACAGAGCCCCGGATAGAGTATACAGTCACCAGATAGGGTATACATGGTCCTAGATAGGGTATACAGAGCCCCAGATAGGGTATACAGGGTCCCAGATAGCATATACAGGGTCCTAGATAGGGTATATAGAGCCCCAGATAGGGTATACAGGGTCCCAGATAGGGTATACAGTCACCAGATAGGGGTATACAGGGTCCAAGATAGGGTATACCGTCACCAGATAGGGGTATATATGGTCCCAGATAGGATATACAGTGTCCCAGATAGGGTATACAGAGCCCCAGATAGCAGAATACAGGGTCACCATATAGCAGTATACAGAGTCACCATATAGCAGTATACAGAGTCACCATATAGCAGTATACAGAGCCCCAGATAGCAGTATACAGAGCCCCAGATAGCAGTATACAGAGTCATTATATAGCAGTATACATAGCATCAGATTGGGGTATACAGAATCACCATATAGCAGTATACAGAGTCCCAGATAGGGTATACAGGGTCCCAGATAGGGTATACAGGGTCCCAGATAGGGTATACAGAGCCCCAGATAGGGTATACAGAGTCCCAGATAGGGTATACAGAGCCCCGGATAGGGTATACAGTCACCAGATAGGGTATACATGGTCCTAGATAGGGTATACAGAGCCCCAGATAGGGTATACAGGGTCCCAGATAGGGTATACAGAGCCCCAGATAGGGTATACAGGGTCCCAGACAGGGTATACAGTCACCAGATAGGGATATATACGGTCTCAGATAGGGTATACAGAGTCCCTGATAGGGTATACAGGGTCCCAGATAGGGTACACATAGCCCCAGATAGCAGTATACAGAGTCACCATATAGCAGTATACAGAGCCCTAGATAACAGTATACAGAGTCACCATATAGCAGTATACAGAGTCACCATATAGCAGTATACATAGCACCAGATAGGGGTATACAGAATCACCATATAGCAGTATACAGAATCACCATATAGCAGTGTACAGAGCCCCAGATAGTAGTATACAGAGCCCCAGATAGCAGTATACAGTCACGATATAGCAGTATACAGAGTCCCAGATAGGGTATACAGTCACCAGATAGTGTATACAGGGTCCCAGATAGGGTATACAGGGTCCCAGATAGGGTATTCAGTCACCAGATAGGGTATGCATGGTCCCAGATAGGGTATACAGAGCCCCGTATAGGGTATGCAGTCACCAGATAGGGTATACAGGGTCCTAGATAGGGTATACAGAGCCCCAGATAGGGTATACAGAGCCCCAGATATGGTATACAGGGTCCCAGATAGGGTATACAGTCACCAGATAGGGGTATACAAGGTCCCAGATAGGGTATACAGTCACCAGATAGGGGTATATACAGTCCCAGATAGGGTATACAGAGCCCCAGATAGGGTATACAGGGTCCCAGATAGGGTATACTGTCAACATATAGGGGTATACAGGGTACCAGATAGGGTATACACTCACCACATAGGGGTATACAGGGTCCCAGATAGGGTATACAGAGCCCCAGATAGGGTATACAGAGCCCCAGATAGGGTATACAGTCACCAGAAAGGGTATACAGGGTCCCAGGTAGGGTATACAGGGTCACATATAGGGTATACAGTCACAAGATAGGGGTATACAGGGTCCCAGAGAGGGTATACAGTCACCAGATAGGGGTATACAGGGTCCCAGATAGGGTATACAGTCACCAGATAGGGTACACAGAGCACAATATAGAATATACAGGGTCCCAGATAGGGGTATACAGGGTCCCAGATATTATATACAGTCACCAGATAGGATATACAGTCACCAGATAGGGTATACAGTCAGCAGATAGGGGTTTGCGGCACCCCCCGCCCCACCCCCCGAAGTCGGGACAAGTCCGCACTTACCCCATCCAATAGGCAGGCAGGCAGGAGTGTGCAGAGATCGGCACGCGGCCAGCGGCTGTTGTATGCAGAGGCAGCGCTTGCGGTGAGCGTGCTGAAGCCTGGAGACTGGAGTCCGGCTTCTCTCTCCAGTCTCCATGGGCGGAAGTGACGCCGAGGCTCCTCCGAGATCAATCACTGCTGTCTATTGGACGGCGGTGATTGATTGATACTACCAGGAGCCAATAGGCGGCTTGAGGCGCAGAGCAAAGCGCCTCAAGGCAGGATTAAACCCTGCTATTGAAGCATGACGCCTGCAATCATGTGATTGCAACCACGTCACGCTTCCCATAGTGCAATGTGTCCGGCGCCCGATAATGTTAATTTAAACAAACTTTTTTTTTTTAAAGGGGACCTTTTTAAACATTTTTAATTTTTTTTTAGGGGGGAGGGGGCGCCCCCTATGGGAGGGCCACCACTGTCAGCTACGCTAACTGAAGCACCTTGTTTATAGACAGCCATCACAACAGTGACTTATCCATTATCAGAGGGTTCAGTATCAAGGCTTCAACAGACGAAGGGAGCTGCAAAGCAAGCTTCCTTTGCTGTTCAGTCTCTGCATAAAAAAATAGGTGATATTATTGCATAAAACAGTCTCTACAAGGCTAAAAGTGCACATTGACATGAAATGACAACGCACTGGTTGTTTTCAATCATTTTGTATGACAATCCTTTGTCTATTTATAAAATATGCCGCTCTAAATACAAATAAAACAATCCTATCGAGTGTATCACATCATATGCTCTATACCTATACACCTACTATGCATATATATATATATGTATTAATGTGATACACACTTTGTTGATTTTGTTTAACACGTGTAATTTTGTAAAATTGCAATTGATGATATATGTATGGGTCTACGGGTCAGAAATTATCACATATTATTGTATTTCTTTGTGTTTTTAAATTAGGGATAGTCATTTATGCATATTCGTCTATTTTTGCTCTTTAGCTTTTTGAATTAGCGTACTTTATCACTGTTTCACATATTATCGCATAATATTGCAATTTTTTTTTTTTTTTTAATTAGGGATAGGCATTCATGCATATTTGTCTATTTTTGCTGCTTGAATTAGAGCACCATTTTTTATTACTATCACATGTACATGTGGTTAGTGGATAGCACTTTCGCCTGGCAACAAAAGGGTCACTGGTTCGAATCCCAACCACAACACTACATGCCTGGAGTTTTCATGTTCTCCCTGTGCCTGCGTAGGTTTCCTCCAGGTACTCTGGTTTCCTCCCATACTCGAAAGACATGCTGGTAGGTTAATTGGCTCCTGTCTAAATTGGTCCTAGTATATGTATGAATGTGAGTTAGGGACCTTAGACTGTAAACTCCTTGAGGGTTGGGATTAATGTGAATATACAATGTATATGTAAAGTGCTGCATAAATTAACAGCGCTATATAAGTACCTGAAATAAATAAAAATAATAAATATATACAAATACACAGGGCATCCCATGATGGGAATCGTGTTTTCAGATCGAGAGGCAACAGATGCATAAATACAGAAATTGCAGAGAATAGCCAGCCAGGAATAAGGCTACAGAATACGTCAACAGAATGTAAGAGGGAAGTGGCAGACATTGTACACAATATAGGAGGAAAAAAATAGCCATTTATAGACCAACCCCAATACAGCACAATAGAGAAACAAATACTGGAGGAGCCCTTTGCTCATCTCTCTGCTTTACTGTCAAGGATAGAAGGCATGCCTAGACCAGAAAGGTCATATGACCTGAGACCTCTGTAGAGTGAGGTGAGCCTGGTATAGATGGTGACAAAAGTATCCACCTTTTCCTATTTCCCATGAAAGGGATCTCTCTGTATACAGCACAATGCATGGGTCTCTCTGTATACATCAAAATGCATGGATCTCTCTGTATACAGTACATGGATCTCTTTACAACACAGTACAGTGCAGTCATCTTTCTATATACAATGCATGGCTCTCTAAATACACCCCCTATAGCTGGTGGTATTCTGCATTGTTACTGTATTGCTGGGATTTGTAGGTTTCTTGCACCGGATCTTTGAGGTTTTTATTTCCACCTCTTGTTAAATACACACATTTTCTGCTAAATCTCAACCTATGAACAAGGACAATAAAACATTCCAAATTGTGCTACACCAATGGGATATTAGTGTTAATCACTCCTTGATTTCTACCTCCCTGAACTCCATATCAGATCTCTTGGTTACCACTCACCTCTGCCCACCACTCCGAAAGTGATTCTATAGCTGCCCCAGCACCAAATAAAGAAAACCCTTACGCACAGCAGGGAGCAATGATGAAAATTCAGCCACAGTGGCCCCTGTGGTGGGATAACTATTATGAATCAGGAGTCATGCAATGCTGACTTCTGGATAGAAGGCACCCAGTGCGTTACAACAAGTGAGTGTTCAAACAATCGGACATAGGTGCTCTGGTGACACACTTCCTCCACCTTCCACACTAGCAGCTCAACTTCCCTATCAGGCTCTTATTACAGGAGCCCAATAGCGCATGTAGTAATAACCAAATCATCAGGTAAAGAAATCCCCATGAACAGAAGATGTCATTCACTCCCCTTCTAAACCACTCCAATAGGGATCCACCACTCCAGATGAACAGACAATGCCACCACCTCCCCTTCAGAGCCGCTCCAATAGCGATCCTCCACTCCAGCTCGCGATAGCGTGAAAGTAAACAGAGCCAAATCTAGTGCTCACTGTATAACACAAAATTTATTCAAGTAAAAAGCATATACTCACATAAGAGGCACTTATGACCAAGTGCCTGTTATTAAAACATGTGTAAAAATCAATTGCCAGGACGTCCAGAAAGACTTCCACGGTTGGAGACAGCGGCGGCTGTGGATGACGTCACTTCCCGTTCCGAACGCGTCATCACCAAAAATGGTTGGACAACATCCCCAGGGGTCAGTTTATTAGGTTGAGACGCAATTGTTCTAAAGAAGTGGATTTTAAAAAACAAGCTAGCGCCTTATCGGTGAAATTCCAGCAGAAAGGATATAACAAGGTCCTATTGGATCAAGAAATGAGCAGGGTTGGTGCAATGGACAGGACCAATCTTGTGGCCAATACGGAAACAACAACGAAAACTGAGGGTCAGCAGTTTAAAGTAATCCTTGATTATAATATACAGTATAAAAAAGTAGAGCGAATAATACAACATAACGGCCTATTCTTAAACTGGATAAAATACTTGGACCTTTACTCCCGGACAAGCCTCAGTTTGTGTACAGGAGGGCCCCCACTCTGAGGGACAGGATAGCCCCGGGGGTGGTTGATCCCCCCAGGCAGGTGGAAAATCGAATTTTCTCCTTTCTGAGGGGATTCTATGCCTGTGGACGCTGTAAAGCATGTAGGAGTTGTAGATTGAATAATAAAAAACGTAAAGCTTTTACAGCTACTGCTACGGGTAGGGAACATGAGATTAGACAACTTATCACTTGCCAAACCATTGGAGTATTGTATATGCTCGAATGTAGTTGTGGTCGCCAATATATTGGACGTACCTCTCGCCCCCTACATGTGCGTTTGAGGGAACACGTTAATAATATCCGAAAGGGATTTAAAGATCATAACGTATCATTACGCTTTCGTAGACATCACAACAGGGACCCCAGTTCATTAAAATTCTGGGGGGTTGAACATGTGTCTAAGCATTGGAGAGGGGGCAACTACATTAGGCAACTAAGCAGAAGAGAATCCTTTTGGATATATCAGACTTCTGTCTTAGCACTCAATGGTTTAAACATTGAGTTTGATCTCAGTTGTTTTATTTCAGATCGGTGAACTGCCAACATGTGATTAATTGGGATACCTGTTGGGATATATTAGACTCCAATATGTTTTTGGTTTTTTATTTATCATTATTTTTTATTTATTACGTTTTTGTATGTATATGCTTTGCCCTGATTAATTGTTTGATATTTGAATTGGAGACGGCGTCGGTTGCGGGATGACCTTGAGTAGGATCATTATTTGGGATCCGATTTTTTGGAAAACTTTTTCCCTGTTTCCCCTTTTTAGTTACCTTTTTAAGGTCTATTTGGGCATGTATATTCTTTTAAATTTAATGGTATTTCTATTCCCGGCGTTTGGGAAGCAGGTTCAACCCACTACATTAGTGGGTTGGGCTTCAGATTGCCATTTAGCTGTTACAGGTGCTATGTTGACAGAGGTCAGTGCGGATGTGTATATAGGCGGATGTTAACGTCACTTCCCTATCCGCTGAAGAAGTTACGGTCGGGGGAACGACACGCGTTCGGAACGGGAAGTGACGTCATCCGCAGCCGCCGCTGTCTCCAACCGTGGACGTCTTTCTGGACGTCCTCGCAAATGATTTTTACACATGTTTTAATACCCGGCACTTGGTCATAAGTGCCTCTTATGTGAGTATATGCTTTTTACTTGAATAAATATCGTGTTATACAGTGAGCACTAGATTTGGCTCTGTTTACTTTCATGCTATCGCGAGCTGGAGTGGAGGATCCCTATTGGAGTGGCTCTGAAGGGGAGGTAGTGGCATTGTCTGTTCATCTGGAGTGGTGGATCCCTATTGGAGTGGCTCAGAAGGGGAGTGAATGACATCTTCTGTTCATGGGGATTTCTTTACCTGATGATTTGGTTATTACAACATGCGCTATTGGGCTCCTGTAATAAGAGCCTGATAGGGAAGGTGAGCTGGTAGTGTGGAAGGTGGAGGAAGTGTGTCACCAGAGCACCTATGTCCGATTGTTTGAACACTCACTTGTTGTAACGCACTGGGTGCCTTCTATCCAGAGGACTGTTATTCTAAGCGCTGCACTTTCTTCTGAATATGGACATTTTTGGAGGGTTGTGATAAATTACCTTTTAGTGTTCAGCTGCTAATGTAATTGATAGGACTGCACTGTTTGAATCTTTGTTTGTATGCAATGCTGACTTGCTGCAATTGTGCACAAAACCTGTGAAGCCTGGCAACAGCTTAGCAAGTCATTTTCAAACTTGCAGCACAACTACTTACTATCCAGTTTGTTTAATAGAAACAAATAATTTTTGTATGATAGATTAATCATTTTATGCAATGACACAGGGTTTATCATTATATATGATTTGGAATTAATGTATTTCACACATGTACAGTAAGGGATTAGGTTAATAGTAGAGTTGAGTGAACCCGGACTGTAAAGTTCGGGTCCGTACCGGACTTTGGGGTGTCTGTGCCCCGAACCTGAACCCGGACATTTGAAAAAAAGTCCGGATTCGGTATTCGGGTATTTTCCGCGCCTTTTCTATAGCTGCAGGGCAGCCAATCAACAAGCGTTTTACTTGTTTGCCCTTAGAAGCCATCACAGCCATGCCTACTAATGGCATGGCTGTGATTGGCCAGTGCGCTGCAGGGCAGCCAATCAACAAGCGTTTCACTCGTTTGCCCTTAGAAGCCATCACAGCCATGCCTACTAATGGCATGGCTGTGATAGGCTAGTGCATCATGTGACCCAGTAACTATATGAGCTGGAGTCACGTATGCCTCGTGTCACATTGTCTCAGGCTAGTGTAGGGAGAGCATGCTGCCTGCGCTGTGAGGGATAGATTACCGATCTAATATGATCTCATCCTGCATTACAGACAGATTCCTGGCGGTGCTGTGAGGGGAAAGCTTAGCGTTATAAAACCATTTGATACTGGACTAGGGAGAGTTTACTAGTGCTGTGAGGGATAGATTACCGATCTAATATCATCTCATCCTCCGTTACAGACAGGTTCCTGGCGATGCTATGAGGGGAAAGATTAGTGTTCTAAAACGATCTGATACTGGACTAGGTACAGTTTACTAGTGCTGTGAGGGATAGATTACCGAACTAATATTATCTCATCCTGAATTACAGACAGGTTCCTGGCGGTTCTGTGAGGAGAAAGCTTAGCGTTCTAAAACCATCTGATTCTGGACTAGGTACAGTTTACTGGTGCTGTGAGGGACAGATTATTGTTCTAAAATCATCTCCTACTGCTATAGGGAGAGGTTCCTGCTGGTGCTGTGAGGGGGAGATTATTGTTCTAAAATCATCTCCTACTGCTAGAGTCGTCGTCCTTGGAGAGGGATCTCGTCATCCTCTACTAAAATCTTGTTATTAGACAGGGAGTGTCGTGGTCGTCCTTGAAAAGGGATATCGTCATCCTCTACTAAAATCTTGTTATT
>BLSH010435886.1:1004085-1022279 GCA_018402905.1 Glandirana rugosa
GCTTGGGGATGGTGGAGGACATGGTGGCATTGCTGTCACATCGTCTGTTTGCTGGGTGGCAGGTGACACTGGCACTGTAGAGGTAGAGGAAGAGGCCGAGGCAGCAGCAGAAGAGGAAGCAGGAGGAGCCTGAGACCTTTCTTGGATTGTGAGGTGCTTATTCCACTGCAGCTCCTGCTTTGCATGTAGATGCTTGGTCATGCAGGTTGTGTTCAGGTTTAGAACCTTTATGCTTTGCTTCAGGCTCTGATTGCACAGCGTGCAAACCACTTGTGTCTTGTCGTCAGCACATTGTCTGAAGAACTGCCATGCCAGGGAACTTCTTTGAGCTGCCTTTGGTGTGCTAGGTCCCTGGGTGCGGTGGGTAGTAGCAGGCGTACTGTCTAGGGGACGGTCGCTCTGCTTTTGCAACCTGCTTCCTCTTTGCTGTGCTGGTGCCTCTGTGCGACCACCACCTCTTCCTCCAAATTGCACACGTCACTCGCATGACCTTCATTCCATGTGGGGTCTAGGACCTCATCATCCTCCACATCACCTTCCACCCATTCGTCACCACTGCCCTCCTTGTCAGTCTGCACACTGTAGAAAGCCGCAGCAGTTGGCACCTGTGTTTCGTCATCATCAGAGACGTGCTGCGGTGGTGTTTCCATGTCCTCATCCTGAAACAGAAGTGGTTGGGCATCGGTGCACTCAATGTCTTCCACTTCTGGGGCAGGGCTATGTGGATGGCCCACGGAAAGCACACCAGCAGAGTCATCAAAAAGCATAAGAGACTGCTGCATGACTTGGAGCTCAGACTGCTTGGCTGATTTACAAGGAGCTGAGGTGAAAGACAGATGGCCATGGGGTTCAGGTGCTAACTCTGAGCTTTCATCAAGGGACCGTGTGGGAGACAATGTGAAGGAACTGGAGGCATTGTCAGCCACCCAATCTACTATCGCCTGTACTTGTTCTGGCCTTACCATTCGTTGAGCGGCATTTTGGCCTACCATATAACGTTGCAGGTTCTGTCGGCTACTCACACCTGAGGAAGGTGTTTCACTTGTGCGCAGGGGAGGCTGGCAGTCGTAGGCCTGGGGGGCAAGTCCATTCAAGTGGCCCATTGAACCACCGAATCAGCTCACCATCCATGCCCACCCAATGGGCCTAGCGGGATCCATGGTAGGGCTGGCCCTGGGCGCCCCCCCCTTTGCCTGCAGTTAGTAGGTGGCTGCGCCCCTGGGCCCTATTTCCTTCCTCCACAAGAAAAAAAAAGTGTGAGCGGGCAGCAGCCATCAGCCATTTTCAATGTAAGTTAGGGAGGCCTAGGGGGCAATTGCCACCCTACCCCCTGGGCCAGCCCTCCCCTGCTTGTGCGTGTAGCTGGCACAGATCGACCACGTCCTCTCCTTGCAACAGGAACTTCACCAACACCACCAACACCAGCAGCACCACGACCATGTCCCTTATTTGACGCTCTCCTCATTCTGGATGCAAATGTACTATTTAGCACAAATTTATATTATTTTTTAAACTGGCAATGTAGAAGCACTTTTTAAATTTGTGCAAGAAATCCACAGCAAGGTGCAAATGTACTATGTAGCACTATTTTTTTTTTTTTTTTTAAACCAGCAATGTAGACGCACTTTTTATTTTTGTGCAAGAAATTCACCGCTGGCCGCAAATGTAATATTTTGCACAAAAAAAAAAAATGTTTTTTTTTTAATTTGTCTAACTGCAATGTAAAAGCAGTATTTAAATATGCCAAAATGGTGCCAACTGAACTAACAGAACACGATTAAAGTAGTGTCCCTGACAAGTAGTTGTAAGTGCACTGCACTTGCAAAAATGGCTGCAAACGCCTACCTAACAAACAGAAAAATTGCTTAGGTTTTATATGAGGCACTTTGCTTAGCAAACAAAATGTACTCTAGCAAAGAAAAATCTCCTTTAGCACCCACCAATAAATCGCTGTTTTTAACAGATTTTCTAAAGCTAATCTGTCCCTCACAGCAGCAGCATCCTCTCCCTACACTAGTATGAAATGATGTAACATGCAGCACTACGTGACTCCAGCTTATATAGAGGCTGGGTCACACGATGCATTGGCCAATCACAGCCATGCCATTAGTAGACGTGGCTGTGATGGCTTCTAAGGGCAAACGAGTGAAACACTTGTTGATTCGCTGCCCTGCAGCTATTCAACAGGCACGAAAAAGGCGCGAAAAAATACCCGAACCCCGAACACAAACTTTTTCTCAAATGTCCGGGTTCCGGTCACGGACACCCTAAAGTCTGGTACGAACCCGAACTTTACAGTTCAGGTTCGCTCAACTCTATTAAAGAATGGTCGACACCTCAATAGCTACATTAAGGCCACCTAGGTTATAGATCCAGAACGTTTCCCTAGCACACAATTTTTTGAAACGTTCTGCGACAGAGAGATGTGAGGGTATCTGCTTTATAACCCAGACCTGCAATCCCGCAGTGGATTTTTTTGTGCACCTCCGCAAAGTGCCGTGGGACACTGTGTGGATCTTTTCCCTCTTTAATGTACATACGATGCTGTCCGAACCTCTAAGTGTCCGGATAGTGCGCCCTACATATAGAATACCACAGGGGCAGGTAAGGCCATAAACAACAAATTCAGAAGAACAGTTGTTTTTGTCTAATTTGTATGTTTTTCCCTTACAGCAAAAAGATTTTTTAACATGTTGAACAAATTTACACGTCTTGCATAGGGCCTTACCACACCGATACATGCCAACCAAGGGTATTAATACAGGCATAGAGGAAACAGCCTTAGTGGTTTTAAGTTTGCTAGGGGTGATCTTGTTCTTTAGATTAGGGGCCCTTCGGTATGTCACTCTTGGGCGCTCAGGTAAAATAGTATTGAGGTGCGGGATGCTTCAATGACTGGACAAAATATGTTCCATGTTTCTAAATTGAGTGTGGAACGTAGTAGTAAACCTGAGGGAGTGGTCTCCCACTTCCTTCGCTAAATTGGGGGGGTTTCCCTTTACGATAGTACTCAAAGGCTTGGTCTATTAGAGTCTTTGGATACTCTTTGTCCAGAAATTTTTGTTTGAGGGTCATAGCCTGTTCGACATAATCTGATTCTCTCGTGCAGTTCTGTCTAAGGCGACAGAACTGCCTTTTGGGAATGTTATTTATCCATTTAGGGTAATGGCAGCTTTGATGGTGGAGAAAGGAATTCCCAGCCGTGGGTTTGGTATAGTTTCTAGTGAAGATGGTCTCATTCTCATGGCCTAGCTCCAGGTCTAAAAAAGCCAACTTATGGGGATCCATTAAGATGGCCTTAATGTAGCTATTGAGGTGTTGACCATTCTTTAACTGTAATTTAACTTTCTTCCTGTTTCTTCTCATTTATAGTTCTCTGATCACCTATCTTTTCATACAGATATCGATATATTTTTTTTTCAGACCCCCGGTAGTGTGTTTATTTTATTTATGTATTTATATCTATTTCATATGTGTGTGTATATGTATATATATATATATATATATATATATTGCGGTGCATTATATTACCGCTTACAGGCACAAATTTTGCCTGACATAATACAGTAGGTAGGGTTTTGCATTCTAGACCCCCTGTAGTGTGTTATTTTTTTTTCATATTGTGGTGTATTATATTACCGCACACAAGCACAAATCTTGCCTGATTTAACACTCAGTAGGTAGGGTTTTGCAATTTAAACCTTTCTTATTGATGGCCGTTGTTTACCTATGAAATTACCTGAATCTCCCTGTGTTTTTATACTAGATACATTTCTGTAGGTTATATACAAATTTGTATCCATGTTCTATCTATCATACGTTTTCAATATCGTCATCAGAATGATATTTATATTTTGATTAATGTTATGGTATGCATTTTCCTTCAGTTACATATGATACACAAAATCCCTTTATAATTATTTATTAGCACTATTTATTGTGTACTGTCAATGCCGTATCCTTTAATGATATTGTCATATACTCACTATATCCACTTCTGCACTGGAAGGATTTTCCAGGTTAGGACCAGAGCACTTTTTGAGATTCGGCACTGCGTCACTTTAACTGACAATTGCGCGGTAATGCCACGTTGTACCCAAACAAAATGTGCGTCCTTTTTTCCCACAAATAGAGCTTTCTTTTGGTGGTATTTGATCACCGCTGTGTCATTTCTGATCGCCGCTATAAACAAAGAAAGAGCGACAATTTTGCAAAAAAAAAAAAAAAAATTTCTTACGTTTTGCTACAATTCAAATCAAAAAAAAAAAAATATAAACTTTTTTTTTTCATTGGTTTTGGCCAATTTATATTCTTCCTCATATTTTTGGTAAAAAAAATTGCAATCAACATTTTTTTATTGGTTTGCGCAAAAGTTGCCGCGTTTACGGACGATGAGAATTCATTTCTGGGGTTTTTATTTTTTTTATTTTTTACTAGTAATGGAGGCGATCTGTGATTTTTAGCAGTACTGTGGTATTGCAGCGGACATGTCAGACCATTTTGACACTTTTTTGGGACCACTGGCATTTATACAGTAATCAGTGCTATAAAAATGCACTGATTACTGTGCAAATGCCATTGGCAGTGAAGGGGTTAACCTGCAGGGGAGATCTAGAGGTTAACTGTGTTCCCTAGGCGTGTTCTAACTTTGGGGGGGCTGGGCTGTTATGGGCATAAGAGATCTAACTGATCCCAGTGACAGTAGATCTCTTATGTCCCCATTGACAGAGTGGGGAAACTCCGTGTTTACATCGGCGGTTCCCCGTTCTTACACTCTGGCAGCTCATCGTGGCTCGCCGGCGGACATCGGGTCCACCCGAGCCGCAGGCACACTCTTCCGGAGTGTGTCGGGCACAAGAGCGGTCGCCCCCTAGCTGCTCCTGCGCGAATCAACGCCTATTTACGGCGATTCGCGGGACGCATCCACACTGCTGCAGTAAATATACTGCGTGCGGTGTGGAACCGGATATAGACTATATCCCTTTGCCTTCCTCTTCCTTTTCTCCCCTCCCTTTTGTCAGTTAAAGTAATGCAATGCCGTATCGCAAAAAATGTCTTGGTTATGAAGGGGGGTAAATGTTCCGGAGGGCAAGTGGATAAAAAAAAAAATATTTTTTTTTTACTATTTTTGGCCAGTTTTCCTTTGATAATAAAACAGAATCAGGAGATATCCATATCCATTTACTACCAAATGAAAGCCCAATTTTTCCTGAAAAAAAAACATGGTATAATCCACCAGGATGTGCAAAGTAGTTGTGATTATATGTACGGTTTTACTGACACATGTCAAGTTGCAAAATTGTGCTTTAAGATTAAGGCATTAAGATTTTACCCTTAGGTGTGAAGGGATTAAACTGTCTGTGTGTGGCAGTGATGGTCATCTTGATAGAAGCAGTGTTTTGCTTCCTCATGTAATAGCAATGAAGTGAAGAACTCAATAACCAATTCATATTGAAAGGACAAGGGAAAATTAAGGGGGGGATTTTAACGGTGCCTATTGACTCAATTCACAACCAATCAGTGTTGCCAACCTCCCGCAGCGTTTTTTTACTGGCAAATCATGGAAAATCTTACTGGCAGAGCACATTTTTTACTGGCAACCTTAAAAATAACTGAACTCCTATTAATATTTACTCACAACATGGAAACACTGACAATACCCATATCAAGTAGTTTGCCCGGTTTACACTTAAAAAGTCAGCACAGCATGACAAATTATCAGACCCTGATATTTATAGACAGTTCTAAAAATCACTGATTTTTACAAACTGTCAGTAAATTTACTGGCGGTTGGCAACACTGCAACCAATGGTTTAAATAAAACACTTGTTAGTGTCTCCAGTTTGGCTGCACTGGAGCTATGGAGCAAACGTGAAGGTTCTCTGAATCAGGTAAACTGAAGTCTTCACTGTGATGCAAGGTACTTTGTTTTCCTTTGGGCTATATTTGATATTTGACTTTATACGTGGTAATGACTGATATATAGGTGATCCCACTGTGGGAATTTTATTGCTCAAACATAGAGCAATATTTTTGATGCCCTAATAAAATAGTATGCAGTTTTAGATACCTTTACTTCCATCCACAAGAAATAATAGTTGCCCTATATACATTAGGGGCTCTCTTGTGTACATTTATACCTGGTTGGTTTTCACTGAAAGGTCTAAACCTTGACTTTTTATGCAGTCTGCCTATCATCAGATGTTATTTTATTTTATTTTATTTTTTTTTTTACTTTATTCCTCTGCTTTCCCAATAGTTAACATCACACTGGTTGTTCCATCTGTGAGACTTCTGTCAGTTGTATTAACGAGTGAGACCCTTGGTGGTCAAAGAACATATATACAACTGTATTAGTAAGTACTTGGTACATGAATGAATTACCAGTTTGATTTTGTTATATACACACCTTTGGGTAATGTGTGAAGCTTTCGTTTATGTATCCTCTTTTTTCTTTTGGTTTAATTTGTTTAGATATCTGTTGTTAACAAATCACACTGTCTTTAACTGGCTATATATAGACGTCTATGGGCATGCAGCGCCCCCCCTCCCTGGTGTGACGTGCGCAGCGGCCTGGAACCTGACCTATGCCTGGCTTTGGTGATCGAGCCACATTGCAGGAGGTGAATGCACCCTTGAGAGCGTTATTTCAGAAAATTTGTAACTATTCAATTGAAACTAAATGTTAACCTTGCATCGAATCGTTATCAGTTATTTATTTGAATTCTTTTTCTTTTTGCTAAATAGTATTGCGTACTTTCATGATGGCCTGGCAAAATCCCTGATGAAGCCACACTTTGGTGAAACATGTAGGATATGGACCATCATACATCACCACCATCATTGAATTGTGTATCTCATACCCAAATATTCTAATACGGATTTTATCCATTTTGGATTGATATTACAATTATGTTTTTTACATATCCAATGTTAATGTGCATTAATAAAGAAAATGATTTTATTTAAACCATTGGTTGTGAATTGAGTCAATAGGCACCGTTAAAATCCCCCCCCCTTAATTGTCCCTTGTCCTTTCAATATGAATTAACACACATGGGATGAGGTGCTGATATATTTTGAGCCACCACATTACCTGATCTACCATTACCTATAAACTCAATACCAAGTTCACCATATGGAACACTTATATATTTGTACATGTTGATCATATCCCCCCTTAATCTCCTCTTCTCAAGAGAGAATAAATTCAGTTCAGCTAACTGAGCTCCTCTATGCCTCTTATCAGTTTGGTTGCCCTTCTATGCACTTTCTCCAGTTCCCCGATATCCTTTTTGAGAACTGGTGCCCAAAATTGAATTGCATATTCCAGATGAGGTCTTACTAATGATTTGTACAGGGGCAAAACTATATCTCTCTCTCTGCTGTGCATACCTCTCTTAATACAGGAAAGGACTTTGTTTGCTTTGGAAACCTCAGCTTGGCATTGCATGCCATTATTAACCACCTCAATACAGGGCACTTTCACCCCCTCCCTGCCCAGGCCATTTTTCAGCTTTGAGCGCTGTTGCACTTTGAATGACAATTGCACGGTCATGCAAGAATGTACCCATGTGAAATGTGTATTTTTCTTCACACAAATAGATCTTTCTTGGTATTTAACCAGTTCAGATCTGCGCTATAGCGGAAAGACGGCTACAGCACGGATCTCAATTGCCCGGAAGATGTCCATGGACGTCCGCCCATTTGCGCGCTCCCCACGTGCACTCACAGCCTTCGGTTGCACGCTCTTGCACCCACCGCACGCTGTGTGGGTGTGCCCGCGGGTCGGGCGGACTTGATGTCTGCCGGAGATGCGCAATCACCTGTTAGAGCTGCAGAACGGGGAACCGCTGATGTAAACACGGCGGTTCTCCGTTCTGTGAAGGGGCCATAGCAGATCTAATGATCCCTGTAACTGGGATCAGTTAGATCTGTTATGTCCCGGCCAGCCCCGCCCCCTCTGAGTTAGAACACATGCAGGGAACACAGTTAACCCCTTCACTGCCCCCTTAGTGTTAACCCCTTCCCTGCCAATGACATTTATACAGTAATCAGTGGACATTTAAATTTCTGATCGCTGTATAAATGTCAATGGTCCCAAAAAAAGTGTCAAAAATGTTCGACATGTCCGCTGCAATATCGCAGTCCCTATAAAAATCGCATATCACTACTATAAACAGTTTGGGCCCATCCTCGTTCCTCACCTAACAAACTTTTTCAACTCTCTTCAGGAGGGCATGATTGTTAATGAGGACCTTAACTCAGCCAATATTTCAGTCATTCCGAAACCTGGCAAAAACCCCTCAGATGTGGGTAACTACAGGCCCATCTCTTTAATTAACATGGATTTAAAAACACTCATCAAGATCCTGGCCAATAGACTATCTTCCTTCATAGAGAACTATATACATAAGGATCAGGTGGGCTTCATCCCCGGAAGACAGGGCTCCGACCAGATTCGTAGAGCATTTCAATCCTTAGATCTGGTTGGGATGGTGGTCCCCCGCAGGAGTTGAATGGTCTTATATTTTTGAGACCTTGGGGCGATGGGGGTTCGGCCCCAGGTTTATACAGACTCTCAAAGCCCTGTACTCCAACCCTAGAGCGCGTATTAAGCTACATAACTATCTCTCTGAGCCATTCGAAATCCATAGAGGTACAAGGCAGGGGTGCCCTCTGTCCCCTCTGATCTTTGCCATCGCCATTGAGACCCTAGCTATTGCCATCAGAGAGCATCCAGACATAAGGGGGGTGAGATGTGGCCCTCACACACACAAATGCGCCTTATTTGCGGATGATCTTTTATTGTTCATCTCCTCTCCCCTCCGCTCGATCCCAAGCTTCCTTCACCTACTACAGGAGTTCGGTGAGGCCTCGGGTTAAAAAGTCAATATGGCTAAATCTGTTGCCCTCAATATCAATCTGCCGGAGACAGTCTTCCAGCAGCTTCAGGACCGGTTCTACTTCGCTTGGCAATCGGATCACACCCCCTACCTAAGTATCCATCTGGCAGCCAGTATTGACCAACTATATAGCATCAACTACTCCCCCTTATACAATCGATTTGCTGAAGACCTTGCTAGCTGGGGGAAATTGGGTCTCTCCTAGCTGGGAAAGGTGCACTCCATTAAGATGACCCTCCTGCCACAGATCCTTTACTTATTTAGAGCCCTCCCCGTACCGATCCACAAATCACATCTGCAGAAACCACAATCTCAAATCACAAAATTCATAAGGGATACAAGGGATACAGGTGCCCGGCAGAAGTTCTCTTTAGACGAAGAAACCAGTGTGGGTTGGGGGTCCCTAATCTGTGGAAATACTACCAGGCAGCCCGACTGGCACAATTTTCTATTATTTATGCTAGAATTAATAGACCAGACTGGGTCGCTATTGAGAGGCAGGCAGTTCCTCTTAACACCTTGGATTATCTAGTATGGACGCCCACCAAGTCCAGACCCTCAATACTTTCTCCGACGCTCTCACATTCAATGCGACTCCCTATTCAGGTCCCCCAACCTGGCCTCACCCTTGTGCCCCCTTCAGCATGTGTTTAATAACCAGCGTTTCCCTCCTGGCCAAGACATCTGCTCTTTTGAGTGGTGGACCAATAAGGGCTTATACAGAATCGGTAATTTCCTCTCCCTCTCGGTTCCTATCTCCCTGAAGAACTGTATTGACAACTTAGACGTGCCCCCTACCGAAAAGTTTAGTTTCCAACAAATCCATCACTTTATAGCTTCTATTTGGAAGTCGGCATCAACCCTAGCATCCCTCACCCCATATGAGCAGTGGTGTTCAGATATTTCAAGCCAAAAAGGGGGTATCTCCTTGATATATGCATCACTGTCGGAACGGCCCAAGAAACCTCCGTATGCTCTAGGTTGGGTGGGGGACTTGGGCATATCCTGGGATGCGGAAAAAAGTTTTTCTCTTATTTTAAATTCCTTCAAAGGAATTGTTAACATTCCACTGATGGAGGCTAGCGTGAAAGTGTTGTCGCGCTGGTATTTGGTCCCGGCCCGACTCTCAGTTATGTTCCCAGATTCCCCCCCCCCTTTGTTTTAGAGGCTGTAATCTCCATGGCTCATATATCCATACATGTGGGAATGCCCCAGGATCAGGGACTTCTGGAATAGGATTTTTGGGTTGCTAAGGAAGATTACAGGCCAGGCGATCCCACAAAACCCAGAAATCACCTTGTTGAATTTTAGGCCGGACGGTCTCTCCAGGTCGTTGTTCAAATGAACTCATATATCCTGCTGGATGCTAAGCTCACATTGGCAAGGGCCTGGAAGAAACCCTCGGTCTCCTTCAACGCTGCTAAGAGAAAAATCACATGGATTATGACCCAAGAAAAGTATGCAAATATTCTTTTAGACACATCAGTTAAGTTTGATAAAATATGGGACCCCTGGAGGACTTACCTCAATTTGCCCGGGTGAACTGTTCAACTCTCTTATTAGACAAGGCTTCCCTGGAGCACCCCCCCCCCTTCTCCTTCTCTCTTCTCTTTCTCTCTATCCTGTTCTCTACTAATGCTGTCCCATTGATAGGACAGATTCTCTTATTTTCAGTTTGATACACAGGGAAATGGTCCCCTGAGGTCGGTTAGTTTCAAAATTTCCACATCTTAACAGGTTTACTTTTGTTCTTTTTATTGACCTGTGGTCGGTAAGCTGCTGGGTGGGCATACAGGTCTACAACTCCTTCTGCCCCTGGACACAGTTTGTTCCCTGTTGGGGTGTCAGGGGGGAGACCTAGGGGTTGGTCCAACGTCCCCCCATTCTGTGTAGTTATTCCTTTTACATGTAACTGATTATGAGAGAATATTCTTTTGGTACCTCTGGTAAGGCATTCCCTTACTAACTGTATTATGTACTGTTTGTAACTCTCTTTTGGAAATTCAATAAAAAATTAAAAACGAAAAAAATCGCAGATCGCTGCCATTACCAGTAAAAAAAAATAAAAAATAATAAAAACGCCATAAATCAATTCCCATAGTTTGTAGATGCGATAACTTTTGTGCAAACCAATCAATATACACAGTTTGCAATTTTTTTTAGCCAAAAATATGTAGGAGAATATATATCGGCCAAAACTGATGAATGATTTTCTTTTTTATATATTTTTTTGGATATTTATTATAGCAAAAAGTAAAAAATATTGTTCTTTTTTCAAAATCGTCGCTATTTGTTTGTTTATAGCGCAAAAAATAAAAACCGCAGAGGTTATCAAATACCACCAAAAGAAAACTCTATTTGGGGGAAAAAAATAATAAAAATTTTGTTTGGGTACAACGTTGCACAACCGCGCAATTGTCATTCAAAATGCGACAGTGCCGAAAGCCGAAAATTGGTCTGGGCAGGAGGGGGGTTTAAATGCCCAGTAAAAAAATAAAGGCTGAAAATTTGGAAAAAAAAACGTTTTCTTAGTTTCTGTAAGTAAATGTTGTAAATAAGTAATTTTTCTCCTTGACTGATGTGTGCTGATGAGGCTGCAATGATGAGCACTTATAGGCTGCACTGATGGGCACTAATAAGGTGGCACTTATGGGCACTGATGAGATGGCACTGATTAGGTGGCACTGATGAGGATGCACTAATATGCCAAACTTATGGGCACTGATAGGTGACACTGATGAGCTCCGATGGGCGGCACTGATGGGTGGCTCTGGTGGACACTGATGGGCGGCACTGGTGGACACTCATGGGTGGCACTGGTGGGCACTGATAGATGGCACTGATGGGCACTGATAGGCGGCACTGGTGGGGACTGATAGGCAGCACGGATAGGCGGCACTGATGGGCACTGATGGACAGCACGGATGGGAACTGATGGACAGCACTAGGCACTGATGGGCATTGATGGTTGGCTCTGATGGGTGGCACTGAATGCCAGCACTGACTGGCATCACTAATGGGCACTGATTGCTGGCACTGGTGGACACTGATTGCTGGCACTTCTGGTGCTTTATTGTAATCAGGCCAGTGCCCTGATTACATCTCTTGCTGTCTCCTGGAGATGCCACTGATCAGCCCTCCTTGCCACACACTCTGTCAGTGTGAGGCAATGAGAGCCGATTACCAACACTTCCTGTATTTACATGTGACCGGCAGTGATTGGACACAGCCGATCACATGGTTAAAGAGCCCCGCCGTGTCCTAACAACATGGCAAGCCCGCGATCACCGTACTGCAAGCCCCCGTGGGTGTGTAGGAATGACCGTTTGGATGCGCCGTCATATGACATCCACCCAGAACAAGAGCCGCACCGTCCCTCTGCCATTTGACGGTGGGCGAGCGGCAAGTGGTTAAGCTTATAATCTACCAGAGCACCCAGATCCTTCTCCTCCATTGATTCCCCCAGCTGTTCTCCTCCTAGTCTGTAAGATGGGTGCATGTTTCTAGCCCACGAGTGCATATTTTTACATTTATCAACATTAAAGTTCGTTTCCACTGCAAAGCTTGGTGTCATCAGCAAACACTGAAATGGTACTTTTAATCCCAGACCCTATATCATTTATAAATACTGTATATTAAAAAGTAAGGGTCCCAGCACTGAACCTTGGAGTACACCCCTAATAACCTTAGACCATTGAGAGTTGGAATCATTAACCCCTACTCTCTAAAGTCGATCTTTTAGCCAGTTTTCTATCTATTTACAAACTGATTTTTTCCAAGCCTGTAGACTTTATCTTACACATTAGCCATGCTCTTAGTGAGCAGAAAATTCCCTTTGACTTTACCCCAGATAATTCTATCTCTATCCCTTCCCTCTCTCCTGTTTGCTATCTCAATCCTCTTTTTCTCGTTCTTTCTTTCCTGACCTCCTGAATTGGCAAAATGGCACCCAGGAAACATTCTTGGATTTTTGCATTTCAAAAATCAAGATATTTTGATCCCTAGTGTCACTGATGGTATTCTTTAGAATTACGTAGAAATCCTGCATATGATGCATACAGTTTTCGGATGCTATGGCCCTTTAAAATGGCCAGCGCCAGATTCCAAAATCCCTATCACTCGTTTCAGTAACTTTACCAACATAACCGGCAGATTCATGTACATTTTAAAAGTGGCACTATCAATGTGCCAAATTCAATAAAGTACTATTCTAAGTTGGCATACAGAGACAGGCACAGTGCCTTCACAGCCGACAGCATCCTAGCAACCAATGATGCTGCAGTGAGCAGAGCCTAATGGGAAAGCTGAGACACTAGTTCCCAATCAGGTCCACTCTCCTCTTGAAATTGTTGTGTGGAGGCACATTGGAATTTTAAAGAGTGTCTTAGACACTCTTTATGAATTCCCCTGATAGTATCTTATAATTAGTTACTGATTTGTACCTGTGCTTTACGGAGTTCATCTATCACTGACTCCAATTGATCATAATGATTTGTAAAGATGCCCCTTTTCTCCCCTTCTTTGTTTTCTTTACCCTATACTCTACTACTTAATCTTAATAAAAACAGATTAAGCAAGAAAATAACAGCTAGAGAGGTCAAAGATGGTTTGTTTTGGGAGCCCCTGTGACAGAGTTGAATATGACAAAACGCATCGGATGTGGTTACTTGGGAACCAAATGTGATGTCAGGAGGACGAGTGACGCGAACCCAGCAGCCATCACAACCAGCGTGGAGGTGATGAGATCGCTGCAGGATCTTTATCTGATGCCTTTTTATGCTTGATGCATGTTATTTTAAATGTGAGTGATTTTTTAAATTTTTTTATAAAAAAGCGTGTAGTTGGAAGTAAAACACTATTGGAGGCTATTTTCTTCTTTTTCTTCTCCATATGCTTGTTGAGATGAGAATTAATGAAATAAGGAATTTGGAGAGTCGATACTGAGTTTCGGAATGGAGTTGAACAATTTTTAAAGTGCTATTGCCACTCATGAGAATGAATGGCAATTACGTCTGGTAAAAGTTACTCTTAAGAGAGTGGGACAGATTTTCATCACTTTGCTGGTGGATTCAAGGTGCATAATTTTCAGCAAGAATCAACACATGTGTATGACACTTATATGAACTTTTAATTTAAGGAATGATTTTTATATTGATTTTTTCCTTACATTTACGTGTTGAAAGACTTGTTTGCGCTACTGCAGATTATTATTAGTGTGTCACTGATGATTATTTCACTTTTCTTTATAGTTATAAACTGAGACTTTTTTTTCTTTTTTTAGCTTGCTGGATTTGGTGATACATTAGGGTCCTCAGCTAATATTGCGTTGTGTTGGGCTTCTGGTGTGTCCTTGTGCCTATAAGGAGGAATGGACTCCCTTCACACATTGCCGCTTTCAATTTATTAATTGCTATATTTGCTCCAGGGTGGGGGTTCTCATAGACTGGTGTGAAGAACCACATTTCACAGAGAGACCTTGGCGAGGGAGTATGACTTCCACATATATTTGCAAATGCATTCAACTCATTGTTAAACAGTGTTTTTTTTCACTTACCAGTTATTTGGTGACCACTCTGCCTTCAAAACAGCATCACTTCTGCTAGGTACACCTGCACACAGTTTTTGAAGGAACTCGGCAGGTAGGTTGTTCCAAACATCTTGGAGAACTAGCCACATATCTTCAGTGGATGTCGGCTGCTTCAAATCCTTCTATCTCTTCATGTAATCCCAGACAGACTCGATGATGTTGAAATCAAGGCTCTGTGTGGGCCAAACCATTACTTCCAGGACTCCTTGTTTTTCTTTACACTGGAGATAGTTCTTTATGACATTGGCTGTATGTTTGGGGTTGTTGCCCTGCTGCAGAATAAATCTGGGGTCAGTCACAAGCCTCCCTGATTGTATGGCATGATGGATATGTATCTGCCTGTATTTGTGAGCATTGAGGACACAATTGATTCTGACCAACTCCATTTGCAGAAATGCATGCCCCATACTTGCAAGGAACCTCCACCATGCTTCACTGTTGCTTGCAGACACTCATTATTATATCGTTCATCAGCCCTTTGGTGAACAAACTGCCTCCTGTTACAGCCAAATAATTCAAATTTTGACTCATCAGTCCAGAGCACCTGATGTCATTTTTCTGCACCCCTTTACCTATGTTTTCATGTGTGTTGAGTCGCTTGGCTTTGTATCCATGTAGGAGGTGTAGCTTTTTGGCCACAGTTCTTCCAGGAAGATGACTTCTGAGTCAGACTTCTCCGGACAGTAGATGGGTGTACTTGGGTCCTAGCGTTTTATTCTTGCATGGCCCACTCTTGATGCTATTTGGTTTGAGATGCAACTGAGGGGAGCATTATCTGGTTTGATCCAATGACTGTGAATTCACTGCCTCTGGTAAGTGCAGGTCTTAGGGGAGTGCTTCACGCGGTGCAGTTTGAAAGTGTGTGGTGCACGAACATAACTGAACGACTGTTTTCACCTCTTTCCTGACCTTTCACATCTTCCTCTCATTGTGCCTCTTATACATTGGATGCACTATTTATATTGTTTGTCACATTGAAGGAATGTGAAGAAGTGCTGCTACAGATACCATTTTGGTTTAATGAATATTGGACTTCAACTATCTGTTATTTTGTGATATTTTATGTGTTATAGCAGCAGCTCGGCTTCAGGATTTCAAATAACATCTGCTTCTATTAGCGCTGAGTTTTGCAGGAGGGCTATCAAGTTTATTTTAGTTCGTTCATATTGTTACATCTATTGTATAGCTTGGACTTAAAAAACACTATTGGAATATGAAGTTTTGCTAAACACAGCGTTTTCCATATGTATGACTTACTATTCTTGTGATTGTATATGTATCTGATCTTATCATGAATATGTGCCCTATAAAGCATTATTTTAAGCTCGCAAACCTGCCAAAAATGAAGAGCTCCTGCGAGTATTAATATAACATTTTAAGAGGGTTTTATTTTTCTGGCACATATATCTTGATTATGAAGTGGCACCCTCCTTGAGCAAGGATTTCTCAATCAGCTACTTTAGAGAGGGTCAATTATTAGCTCTTAATGATAATTAACATTTATAATCTCATGTGTGTTTGTGTGTTCTTTTTGATTCTGATTGAACCTGGAGACGGCACTTTGTAATCAGAGACGAGTGTTCTTTGGAGGATTGAGGGTCAGCAGCCTCTTATGTCATACCAATGAGAGAAGTATGACCCGGGCTCTCTTTATCCAACCCTAGGATTTGGTCTGTTGACTTCTGTGTGGGGTGATCTTTTTTCACAAACTTCAAACATCAGTATACACTGGCTGAATATCTATCAGTTTGTTATAGACCTAATTTGCCAACAATCGCATAGAACATCCAGTTTACGTGGGTGTCACTGGGCTCATGACATTGAGTAGGAGGTCTGCTGCATGTGACCCAGGTGCCAGGTCTACTGACACCCAGGGTGCTCAAATAAGGTCATATATATATATATATATATATATATATATATATATATATATATATAAAAGCTATGGAGCTGTATGGAAAAATAACTTTCAAAGAAAATATTTCATTTCATAAAAAAATGCTGGCCTGCTTTGACCAAGTTGTGGTTTTCAAGTTTTAAATTGGAATATAATAAATATCAGTTTTTCATAACTATTTTGACATAAATAGTCATAAATTAAAGCTGAAGACTACTGCATGACAATGTAAATAAGTCCCACATCCAGTTACTATGTGATACACAAACCTCATAAAGTAAACAAAAAAAACTTCCTTTAAAAGCACATCAAAGATGATCAGGTGCCACTTGAAGTCCCAGCCCTAAGAAAAAACCTTGTGACTGCAAGAACGTTCAACGCTAAAGAAAACCCTGGGGGGATTAACCATAAAAACCACATCCATATTTTTCTATAGCACACTTAGGACGAGTCTGTGTTTGTCAAGAGCTTATTAGCATCTCTGATTGAGCAATGTCTCGTATAATTGGTCACCAGTTCACACAAAAGAGTTAAAATTGTAAAAACAGTTTATTGGACCTGCTTGGTCACAAACCAAAACACAAAAGGCTATAAACTATAGGATATAATAACTGGTAACTGATTGGATCCCATGATGCCAACATCCAGATAGCCTTATTAAAATCTCAGTGGCTGTATCAGCCAACTTGCCTACAGATAAGGAGAAAGTCCTTGGCAGATGGAGGGTGCACTGCAATGGTGCTGTCCGCCTGGACCCGCTGGTGGGGTGGACCACCAGTTACAGCGCCATCACAGTGCACCCTCCATCAGCAGAGGACTTTCTCCTTACATCTCTTATGTAGGCCCACATAAGAGTTGCAACTCTGCTCTGCAAGAAACAGTGCAGCATTGTTACCACACCATCACAGGAAGCTACATTAGGTGGACTTCACTGGCAGGATCACAAAGTACTTGTGGGACTTTGCAGGAGGACTAAGAGAAAACTACAAGTGCATTTATAACTAAATATTGCAGCCCACATTTTTACCGGGAGGCCATAGTTTTACTTTTTAGTTGGGCATTTGCTAGCCCTGCCAACAGTGGGTAAATATATGTTGTGTAGCAGGAAAATAAACTTAGCGGGGTTTCAGCATCCTCTGTTCTAACCAAACCCTAAAACAAGTTTTTGACTTTAGATATACTTCAAAGGCCAATTCACATGTATCTTAGCCATTGCAGTGCATTAATCTTATGTTACTTGTTAACATGCATTGCTTCAAGGCAGCCGATTTGTTATGAATGGGGTGCCAACACACAGCAATGGCCCTAAAATTGGACCTGACTTTTTCTTCTTTAACCACAACAGTACCTGGCACGAAAACCCCCTTCCTGTCCAGGCCATTTTTCAGCTTTCAGCGCTATCACACTTTGAATGACAATTACTCAGTCATGCACGACTTTTTACCGGACCTGTCCTTCCCCCAAAAGCACGGTCCATGACAACACCAATTTCTTCTTTTTCAGTCCAGGTTAAAATCCCGGTAACGACACACAACCGTGGGGTAAGTATTGTTTAGCCGACGGAACTTCGTTACGTACAATTGTTCATTGTATTCTAATTACGTGACGTTACCGATTCTATGTACACTTAACCGGAAACTTCATATAGATTTCAGTTTTTGAACAAAATCCCAAACCAATCTTGTCTCCTACGACTTTGGGGCGATTCAAATAAAAGGACGATGTGTTGTATATAAATGGGTGACAACCGTCCCGATCGTTTACGGGTTGATTTTTCATTTTGATACCGGAGGGCCATTTTTAC
>BLSH010435886.1:1031728-1049797 GCA_018402905.1 Glandirana rugosa
CGCTGACATCACTCCCACGCATGCGCACAGGAGCCGTCATTTACGAATACAGAAGAAACGGCACCCTGGGCTACCCCGGGTGCTGATTCTTCAGTGCGCATGTGCCGATGACAAAAAAGTGTCAAAATAGTCCGACATGTCCACTGCAATATCGCAGTACCGCTAAAAATCGCAGACCACTTTTGTGCAAACCAATCAATAAACGCTGATTGCAATTTTTTTTATCGCAAATATGAGGAAGAATGTAATTCGGCCAAAAACGGTGAAAAAAAATGTTTTTTTATATTTTATTTTTGGATTTGTATTTTAGCAAAAAGTAAGAATATTGGGTTTTATTGCAAAATTGTCGCTCTTCTTTTGTTTATAGCGGCGATCAGAAATGACGCAGAGGGGATCAAATACCACCAAAAGAAAGCTCTATTTGTGGGAAAAAAAAGGACGTAAATTTTGTTTGGGTACAACGCTGCACGACCGCGCAATTTTCAGTTAAAGCGACGCAGTGCCGAATCGCAAAAAGGGCTCCGGTCCTAAAGCTGGAAATCCTTCCGGGGCTGAAGTGGATGTAAACCCGGAAAAAAAATAATTAATAATTCTGCCTGGTAGAGTATAGCATGTCATATCATCTGTGCCCAGTCTTGCCACAAGAGTTAATCCAACTGTGAGTAATGAGCTTATCTTTTTTCAGGAAGAGAAAGTCCAACTAACAGGGAAATACACAGTCGATCCGCCCCTTGCTCTGTGAGTGACAAGCAATTTGCTTATCTCCTTCACGCAGCAGAGAAAGTTTTACACTCCCCCCTCCCTTCCTTCTCAATGTCTCAGTATAGAGGTGGGTGGGGAGGCTTTTGACATCACAACTCCACCCACCAAACTCCAGCAAACACAGACACCCTCTGATTTCAGAGTATTACAGAGCTGCTAGTGCTTACAGGAAGGACATTTGAAAGGTAGGGATAGATGCAGGAGGCTTGCATGTATATATACACATTAATACTGTGTCATTAGTTTATACTGGGTGGGTGGTGGGTTTACATCCACTTTAATAAAAAGGTCTGTATGAAAAAGGACAGTGGAAATTTCTCAAATGGTCGATAATATATATATATATAATATTAAATGAACAGAATATACTAAATAATTCATTGCTGAATGAGGATAAGGTACATTTTTGGTATATCTTCTAAAACAATATAAGTTGCTTGGGATTGGTGTATTAAAGCATTGACTGCACTGTAACGTATCTTGATTATTTCAGAGTAGGGATCAAGCTGTCTCATGAAATCCGTCTATCTAGTGCTGCATAGACCAAATTCTGATTTAAAGTAAACATACACTATATTTCCAAAAGTATTGGGACGTCTGCCTTTACTTGGAAATTAACTTTAATGGCATTCTATTCTTAGTCTGTAGGGTTCAATATTGAGTTTCCCCACCCTTTGCAGCTATAACAGTTTCATCTCTTCTGGGAAGGCTGTCCACGAGCTTGAGGAGTGTGTCTATGGGAATGTTTGACCATTCTTCCAGAAGCGCATTTGTGAGGTCAGGCACTGATGTTGGATGAGAAGGCCTGGCTCACAGTCTCTGCTCTAATTCATCCCAAAGGTGTTCAGGTCAGGACTCTGTGCAGACCAGTCAAGTTCCTCCACCCCAAACTCCCTCATCCATGTCTTTATGGACGTTGCTTTGTGCACTGGTGCGCAGTCATGTTGGAAGAGCAAGGGGCCATCCAAAAACTGCTCCCACAGAGTTGGGAGCGTGAAATTGTCCAAAATGTCTTGTTGTGCCTTAAGATCCCTTTCACACTGAGGCAGTTTTTAGGCAATTTAGCGCTAGAAATAGCCTCTGAAAAGCACCTGAAAACTGCCTCCCATTCTTTGCAGTGAGTGCTTTCACACTAGGGCGGTGCGCTTGCGGAACGTTAAAAAAAAGTCCTGCAAGCAGCATCTTTGGGACGGGTTGGGATCGCTAAAAATAGTGCTCCCAAAATACCCCTGCCCATTGAAATGAATGAGCAGCACTTCCAAAGCGCATTAAAAGCACTCTGAAAGCTCCGCAAAATGGGTCTTTTTTTTTTTTTAAGGTCACGGCACACTAGCTCCCACAAAGTGCTGCTAAAGCCCGGAAAAACAACCAGCGCTTTAGCACTGTTTTAGCGGTGCTCTAGTGTGAAAGGGGTCTTAGAGTTCCCTTCACTGGAACTAAGGGGCAAAGCCCAACCTCTGAAAACCAACCCCACAACATAATCCCCCCTACACCAAGTGATTTGGAACAGTGCACAAAGCAAGGTCCATAAAGACATGGATGAGCGAGTTTGGGGTGGCGGAACTTGACTGGCCTGCACAGAGCCCTGACCTCAACCTGATAGAACACGCTTGGGATGAATTAGCGGAGAAGGTGAGCCAGGCCTTTTTGTTCACATCAGTGCCTGACCTCACAAATGTGCTCCTGGAAGACTGGTCAAACATTCCCATTGGCGCACTCCTAATCCTTGTGGCCACTCAATAGAAGAAAAAATGTAATATGTTGCATCTTACCAACCAATCCTTAAATGTGATGGCTGCTTTTCTTTTCTTCACCTTGTGATCCTGCCAGTAACACACTTTTTGTCCTAGGACAACTCATTCTACAGTATCTATGGAGAAGCAGCAAACATTAAAACGGTAATACAAATTAGATGGTGTTCAAAAGGGGCATGACCATCAAGAGGTCATCAACCCAGCAACTGTAGTCAAACTAGGGAAAGTAAAAAGAAATGGGCATTTAGTGACGGCCCCCTGGTATATCTAATATCATCAGGTATGCAAAACTTTTGAAAAATTATAGCTTTATTACCTTAAGTACCAAAAATACTCAAAAAAAAAAAATACTGGATGTGAGCTCAACCCCTAGTCTTTCACTCAAGTAAATACAATTAAAACGACTTGCTTATATTATACATTCCTATGTTCAAAAACTCCCATTGGGAAAGAGAGAGAGGAGGAGAAGACTTTGGATATTTATGCATGACTATCTCCATCCATATCAAAAATTGGCCTTTATTATACAATTATAAAATACACATATGAACTACAAAAATCACAAGACATATTTTAAGCTCTATGAATAGTCTGCTACCATTTTGTTTAATTTTATGTTTGTTGCCCACCTGATCCCCCCACCATTTAACCGAGCCCTTTCTCAATCCAGTGTTGTGCCATCTGTAGCAGTGCTGGTCTCCCACTTCTCACAAAACACATTTTCAGAGCAGCGGGAACTCCTGGCTCCTGCTGCTGTCAATCAAATCCAGTGAGGAGTGGGTGGGGCCGAGTCGTGCTGTATGTGTTTATGGACGCACGTAGCCTGGCTCAGGACTGCACCCACACGTGTGCCCCATAGCAATCAGCTTGCTATGGGGACAGACAGGGAAGAGAAAAGCACCGGCAGTGGATGGACCCCAGAACAGCAGGTAAGGGACCGGTTTGTGCACAGGTAAGTATAAACCTCTAATCTATTATAGGGGAAATGTCTTTACAACTGCTTTAATTCAGAAATGCTAAAAAGAGACCTCAGATATTTACTTGTCTTGCAAAAAACACCCACTATGATTGGTCCTGTGCCTCTATGTCCAGGCATTAATCATGTGATCTCTGCACAGACTTTCATTTAATATTTATAAATTAAAGAGAATTTGACAGGGTAGGGTGTTTTAACTATAGGCCCACTTTAAAATGAACTGCACATTTTTTTCTGGTATATTTATGCTCAGATCTAGCTAAGTACAGGAAAAAAATATTTTTTAAAAGGAGACTAAAATGAGTCAAAACACATTTGGCCTTTAAAGCAATCGAGAAGCTAGCAGTAAATGCAAATATTGGAGAACAAATGTAAAAGCAGTCTTTGAATACAAATTAGCTCAAAGCACGAGGGATAACCTGGACAGCGTCTATGCTCATATAGGTAATTCAAACACAATTGGACCGCTTGGCAAGATGAATTATATCATGGAAGAGCGTGATGAAACTACAGGCAACTTATTAAACTTGTACATTTCATCCAATTACAGCTGTGCAAAGGATCATGGGAAAAAACAAATCAAGGACAAACCCAAATAAAGACTGTTTATTTTTTATTTTTTATGAAATCACGAAAACCATTAAAATTGTAGCTGTGGACATTGCGTATAAATTGTAAATATTATTTCTAATCAACGAGAAAAAATGTACTTTAACTGTGTTATATACAAGAAGAAGGCATACACACAAGTATGACCCATGTACAGTATAGTTAACCATTTATAGTTATTATTGTTATTTTATTATTTATTATATTGCATTATTTAGAGGGTTTATATAGAGCCAGCAGTTTGCAAAGTACTTTATAAAATGGAGGGAGACAGTACAGTTACAATACAATTAAACGCAAAGGGCCCTGCTCATTACAGCTTACAATCTAAAAGGAAGGGGCAAGTGATACAAAAGGTAAGAAATGTTAGGGGTGAACTGATGGAGAAATTAAAGGGAAGTTTATTAGTTAAAGGCAGGATAGGCCTCTCTGAAGAGATGGTATTTCAGGGATCACCGAATTACTGATGGAGTAGGAAATAGTTGGACTGATGGGAGAGGCTCTGGAGAAGTCCTGTAGGTGAGAATGGAAGGTAGTGACAAGGGAGCTAGAGAGCAGGAGGTCTTAGTAGGAGTGAGGAAAATGGTTTGGTTGGTATTTTTAGACAAGGCGGTTGATGTAGCTGGGGGCAGTGTTATGGATGGCGTTGTTAGTATTTTTTTTTTTTTTGGGTCAGTGAAAGCCAGTGGAGGGATTAGTATAGCGGAGCAGTGGACTCTCTTTGGGAGATAGCCTATGTAAAGGTAGGCCAACAAGGAGGCAGTTTCATGAGTCCAGAGATAATCAGGGAGTGAATTAATAGCTTTCTGCTGTTGTTGGTAAAGAACATATTTTGGAGATGTTATAGAGGTTTAGGCAACAAGATTCGGACAGTGATTGAATGTGGGGCTGAAAGAGTTCTTAGTCTAGGATTACACCCAGCACCTTAGCATGCAGGGAGGGACTGATAGTTGTGTTCTTGACTGTCAGCTGAACCAGGGAAGAAGTGTAGATGGAGAATTGGAGATGTCTGAGGACAGAGCCTTGGGGGGGACCCAGATGAAAAGAGGAAGAGGAGAGGAGGAGGTAGACAAGTGTAAGTGACACTGAAGGTGCAGTGAGATAGAGGGGTAAGAGGAGAACCAGCAAAGAGCAGAGTCACAGAGACAATGGATTTTTTTTGAGGAGCAGGGGGTGGTCAACAGTATCAAAGGCTGCAGAGAAATCTAAGAGTAAGAGTACACAGTAGTGACCATTGGCTTTAGAAGTTAATAAGTTATCATAGAGATCTTCCCACCATACTACTCTGTTTTCTGGTTTAAGCATAAGACAACCTGCACCCTTATATTCCTGTGAGACACCGGATCTACCAGTGCACCCTGAGCGTTGATATAAGTGGTACTGGATGATATGTTGCTATTCTCAATCATGCCAATGAAGTCATAGAATGCATTCCAACAGGCATCTGAGTTAGGCAAAGTGCTCTCTGTAATCAGCATTCTGTAAAATACCTGGTCTGACACATGTCATTACCAGGGCCGGATTAAGAGCATCATGGGCCTGGTGCTGAGGATTTTGGTGGGCCTTAAGGGCCTTGCGTTGGCATGCGCCCTGAGGTGGAAGGGTGCAGCCACGCAGGGCTAATACAGCACTATGGAAGCAGAATACCAGGTTTCTGTTAGAACTGCCCACCCAGCACCCATTATTAATCCCAGAATGCAGAATTCAGGGACGGTCAGGCCAGGGGAGATCTCGCCTGGTCAGCCCATTGCTTTCCGTGCATGGCCTGTGCTTTTTGGGTAACTGGGCCCAGGCTTTTCTTCTCAGAGAATAGGTGCAGGAACTCCCGTCCTCCCCCTTCCTATGAAGGTGCATGCCACATCATAGAGTGCATGCGGCCAAATTGCACAGTGGGAGGGTCTTAAAGGGGCATTGTTAAGTAAAACCAGGAGTGCATAACACACAGAGTGCTGGGCACATGACTACACAATACACAGAGCGCTTGCATACAGGACTGCATAATACACAGAGCGCTGGGCACAGGGCTGCATAATTCACAGAGCTCTGGATTCCAGACTGCATAATACACAGAGCACTGGGTACAGGGCTGCTTAATACACAGAGCGCTGGGCACAGAACTACATAATACACAGAGCACTGGGCACAGAACTACATAATACATAGAGTGCTTGGCTCAGGACTACACAATGCACAGAGTGCTGGGCACAGGTCTACGTAAAACACAGAGCACTGTGCACGGGACTACAAAATACACAGAGTGCTGGGCTCAGGACTACATAATACACAAAGCGCTGGGTTCAGGACTACATAATACACAGTGGTGGGCACTGATAGGCAGCACTGATGAGCTGCACTGATGGGCACTGATAAGTGGCATTGATAGATGGCACTAATGAGCTGCACTAATGAGCACTGATAGGCGACACTGATGAGCTACACTGATAAGTGGCACTGATAGGCAGTACTGATGAGCAGCACTGATAGGCAGCACTGATGGGCACTAATAGGCCGCATTTATGGGCACTGATTTGTGGCATTTTTGTGCACTGATAAGGCAGCACTATTATGCGGCACTGATAGGTGGCACTGATCTGCGCTGATGGGCACTGATAGGCAGCACTGATGGACACTGATAGGTGGCACTGATGAGCTGCACTAATGAGCACTGATGAGCTACACTGATAAGTGACACTAATATGCAGCACTGATGAGCTGCACTGATAGGCAGCACTGATGGGCACTGATAGGCGGCACTTATGGGCACTGGTTTGTGGCAATTATGGGCATTGATAAAGCAGCACTGATGAGCTGCACTAATGGACACTGATAGGCCTAGGAGTAGGAGGCACTGATGGAACCCCTGCTCACCCTCCCAAAGAGTTAACCCACTTCAGCCAGACCAGTACACTGAGGCTGAGCTGCACAAAAGGATGCACTTATCTGCCCAACTTCCCCAGTCCCATGCAGAGGCAGAGCTTACTTGTTCTTGTTGTTATACAGCGCTTCCTCCGCTCCTCCTTGCTTGCAGCGGCACCGCCTGCACTCCTTTCCCACGAGCCTCTCCGGCTGCCCGGGAGGTCAAGCTGGATTCCAAGGGGAGGAGTGCACTCATCCTCAGCGCACTGGTACAGAGGCTATGTATAATGCAGCGGCGCGTTCTCTGCAAGGCAATGTATGTAATTCAGCTGTCTGGCGAGACTGCAGGGCAATGTAGCGGCCTGCCGGCAGTTGGTGGCTGGTAATTGTGTGCAGAATCTCTGTATTGGGCCAATATTTTGGTAGGAGCCTGGAGCTGCAGCTCCAATAGCCCCTACATTAATCCGGCCCTGGGCATTACAAGTCTATGTAAAAACACTTGTTCTGAGGAGAGGCAGTTACTCAGCCAATGCTACTATGTCAACATAGAGCACTGGAAATAAAGCCCAGGAAGCAGGGATTTAAGTCGTTTATGTGCATCTTCTTTTTAATCATGTCATAAATTCATACTTTACTTGAACAAGATGCTTCTTTGAATCAGCCAAGCAATGTCCTGCACATATTTACTTAAAAGTGCACTTGGGTTTGCAAACCAACCCATCCCCACAACCAAGACAGTTCTTTTCTTAAAGAGACTGTTGGAAAGTCTGAAATATCATCATATGGGGTTTTATATTTTAAGTAGTTTGTCTCTAATGAAATTTGGGATAAAGTTTTGGAAAACCTCATATTAAGGTCATAATACTTTTAGAAATGCAGAATTCACATTTTGGAAACATGCATATTTGTTTGACAGTTTGAAGTAGGGTTGAAGTGCAGGACCCATTCTTTCTTGCAAACATATTCAGTAAAATCAGGCAAGCAAAGAGCAACAAAGATTCATGATGTGGACTCTAAGCTTTTACTATCACACAAATTGACAGCCATAGTTTACAATGCATTCTGGTTACTTTAAGTAACTACACTTTCCACATCATGCTCCTTCAGTACTTACTGATAACCCAACTGGAGCTAGGTCCAGGTCCAGGTCCTGGTTGTTGCTGCATCCATAATTGCAGATTTCATTTATCATAATTACTGCCACCCTGCTTCCTGTAAAAATCTTACAGCATAGCCTACCTTTGCTTCCCCATAAGTCAATAATAATTTCAGCTTATAGCTCTCAGTAAACCAAACCAATGTGTTGCTTTAAGAAGATAGCCTCTCTTAAAGGCATTTAACAACATCCTTATATTGGTGGAGACTGGACAGAAATTCCGGATATTGGCCATCGTATGTAAACACTTGTGAATGGATACTAAATTGATTAACTCAACAGAAGCAATAAGTAGTAATTGATGGTGTTCATCCACTGCAGTGCTGGATTACTTGTGGTGCTCCCGCAGGGATTACATCTATTGCTGGGAACAGGAATATTGGAATTCTTGCAAAATGCTTTTCCAACGGAAAATACTGATAGCCTTTTACCTTTCGCAGAACACTTCATAGACCATTGTTTGCTAAATGGAATAATTGTTTTATTGCTGAGATGGAGGGATTACTAAGAAAGGAAGAGAAGAAGACGTGGTTGGTGAAAGGTGCTGCAAGAAAGAAAAGGGGATTAGTAACTGTGCAGTTTTCAGCAAGAAGCACATGGGCACTGCTACAAGCCTGAACCATAGAATAGGTGATTCTGGCAATTATTAAAGCGGAGTTCCACCTATTAAAAGTTAGCAGCTACAAAAAGTGTAGCTGCTGACTTTTAAAAAATGGCTACTCTCCTGTCCCATGGTCCAGTGCCGAGGCCGCCCGATGCATCGTTCCTTTCCTTCTCCCCTCTGTGGTGCTGGCATATCAAGTGGTTGCACGCTATGAATGGCCAGGCAATCTTCTGGGACCTGTGACGTGTCCCAGAAGATTGCCGGAAGGGAGGGGGAAAGGTGAACTTCAGGTTCTGTGGCTCCAGGAGAGGAATTGGGAGCTTGGACCCTATGAAAACAGGATCCTCGCCCCCCCCCCCCCCCAATAAAGGACTTGCCAATTGTGGCATGTCAGAGGGTCACCTACACTTAAAGCGGAAGTTCCACTTTTGGGTGGAACTCCGCTTTTGCCCACATTTCCATTTATTGTCCCTATGTGCAAGCTTTTTGGTTACAGCATTCAGAACATGTGTTGTGTGCCCTAACCGGTCAGCTTAGGTTACCTTCTGCATTCGAATGTTACCAATGTAGATTCAAACTGAAAAAAAGGTAAAGCATGTCTTAAATAACCACATCATGCACCTTGTGTCTTATATATGTATATAAGGCTGTTCCTCCTTACTGTGCTAATTGGCAGCACTAAACTGCAAGACTCCACTTCATTCAAACCTAAGGCCGGGTTCACACTAGTGTGTCCCTGTTCTCCGTTTCAGGAGCGAATCAGGTCCAAATTTTGCCAGAATTCAGACCGGAAACTGAGCCAAAGGCACAGAGGACCCTTTCCTAATGCGGACCGCGGCTGCCCCGGAGGTGTGTAAACCGGCTCCATTGAGAGCTGGTCACACTCTCCTGTCATGTGAATTGGATGCGGGGAAACCCTCCTCCAATTCGCAGTGTGAACCCAGCCTAAAGTAACATTCTGATATACAAAAAAGGCTTAACGTTATAGGTTGCAGGATTGCCAGGTGAAAATACCAGGAACAAATGGGTGAAAAAAAAAAGAAAACAAACACAGCCAGCACCTATAATGACTAGTAAACTGCAATATGTTACATTTTTTAAATTAAAATGTTACCTTTAAGGCTTCATGCACACTGGACGTTATGAAAACGCCAGTAGCGTTAGCTGTAGAAAGTTGTAGCTTTTGAATGAATTTTGCAACATTTTTGCAGGAGTATATTTCAGAGTTTTTCAGGTTTTTTTTTTAGCGTCTCTTTTAACTGAAAGGTTTTTTAGCAAAACTATACTCCCATAAAAGCTTATGGCTAAAAAACACTGATAAACGCTTTTCAGCCATAGCAGCGTTTTTCAGCGCTTTTCAGCTATTATAAGAGAGCATTTTTACAGCTGAAAAACACTAGTTCTGGGTTTTTTCCAGCCAGAAAACGCCCCTGCCAAAAAAAGGTGATAGCAGCCTATGTGTGCATGGACACAAAGGATAACATGCTGGGGAGTTTATTAACTTCAGAAAAAAATGCCTGAAGCCAAAAACAGCAGCTGTAAAAACATCCAGTGTGCATGAGGCCTTACCATTAAATGCAGTGTATGACCTCCAGTCCAGTGAATTTACCTAGGCTAAGATGATGCCATCAGCATAGGAGTGCACAGCCTATTGCATTAGGGTGTGCACCACAAAACTCAAACTCACATGCCTTTCTCTGCAACCTCAGCTGCACTGGACAGTTCTCTGTGCTGAGCGGTTCCTGTTCATTCACAAACGGAAGCATACTAAACACAGTTTAGTATGCTTCAGTTATGAATGAACGCAGTGAGTGAGTGTGTTTACTGTGTTCATTTACCAGCCCCTTCCCCTGCTTTCCATTCTGAAACATCCCTCGCAGGAGCCCGGGAAAGAGGGGAGAAGGAAAGCCAGCAGCACTGCTGGGGGGTGCAACACAGGGGGAAGCCCAGGTAATAGGGGTAATCGGCACCGCACGCAGTGGTTAGGGTGTGCCCAGGCACACTTGGCACACCCCCTGCGCACACCTATGGCCATCAGTCTGTTGCAGACAGGCGGAGGCAATTCCTTAGTCTCCTCTCCCTTAGTTAATAAACTGAACATTGAAACTTTGTAGCAAGTCACAAATGAGAAGCTGCAGCAGGGTAACCAGGTTTTACATGGCTGTGTCATCTCTCAGTCTTAGAAGTGGATGCAGACCCTGGGTGATGATTAAATAAAGATGGTACACTCTGGAGAGAAAAGCAAAGGGAAGTCTCATTGGGGGAGGGGGGGTTGCTCTGATCTCTGTGAGAAGTAATAAATAACTATATGGTACTGTATGTGCTAAATGCTCTAACTTAGCCTGCATATATTTGACATGAAAAATATAAAATATAGTTAAAGAGTTTTTGAACCCTACATTTGGCATGATGTCTCACTGTATAGGATTTTCCCTCTTCCGGACCAGAGCACTTTTTTGCGATATGGCACCTAGTTGCTTTAAATGAAAATTGCGCGGTCATGCGACGTTGTACCCAAACAAAATTGACATCCTTTTTTTCCCACAAACAGAGCTTTCTTTTGGTGGTATTTTATCACCTTTGGTTTTTTCTTTTTTGTGCTATAATTTAAAAAAAAAAAATCTATATTTTTTACTTTTTGCTATAATAAATATCCCAAAAAAATGTAAAAAAAATAATTTCTTCATCAGTTTAGGCCGATATGTATTATTCTACATAATTTTAGTAAAAAAAAATCCCAATAAGCGTATATTGATTGCTTTGTGCAAAAGTTATAGCGTCTACAAAATAGGGGATAGATTTATGGTATTTTTATTATTATTTTTTTTTCACTAGTAATGGCGGCAATCTTTTTTATCGGGACTGCGACATTGCGGTGGACAGATTGGACACTTTTGACACTTTTTTGGGACCAATGACATTTACACAGCGATCAGAGCTAAAAATAGCCACTGATTACTGTATTAATGTCATTGGCAGGGAAGGCCTTAAACTCTAGAGAGCAATCAAGGGGTTAAATGTGTTCCCTCACTGTGTTCTAAGTGTATGGGGGCTGGGTTGGCAGAGACATGACAGATTTGACTGTTTCCGGTCACTAGGAACAGTAGATCAGTGTCATGTCCCCTTACAGAACGGGGATTGCGGGTCACCGGCAGACATAGAATCTGCCCGACCCACGGACACACTCGCCTGCAAATCACGCATGTGCGGCCGACATACCATGACGACGGTTTGTACAGCCGAGCCAACCTGCCACAGTAAAATGGCAGCGTCTGGTGGGCAAGCGGTTAAAGTGGATGTAAACCCTCACATATAGCCAGTGAAGTGAATAGCCTCAGATGATACACAGAGATGAAAAAAATCCTCCTACATAAGTTTTACTTGTTTATCTGCTGTCTTCTCTTCCCTACACCCCTTCAAAGGGCTAGGTCATGTTAAAATCTTCGTTCATCTGTAGGAGCAGAGAGGAGGGGGCAGAGAGGCCTCAGTAACAGTGTATGAGAGCTGATTGGAGGAAATTAACACACCCCCTTCACACAGCATATGAACTGTGTTCTAAATAAAATAGACAAGCTGTCTGCTGAGCTCTCCACCCCCTTCCCCGCCCCCCCCCCCCACACACACACACACATACATTTATCTCATGTGTCAGGAAAACTTCTCAGAAGTGACTTATGCTGATAACAGAGGAACAAAGCACCAGAGAGAATGGACACCTAGAGCTCTGTAGAGAGATAAGTAAACACAGATAGATGTGCTTTGCTCAGATTCCATGACTGAGGTTTGCAACCACTTTAAGCAAATATTTTTGTAAATCTAATGTAACAATAGTAATAGCACCTTCTATTGCAGACTGACAGCGCTAAGCCACTGCCTCACAATTAGCAGCAGTGTTGTTCACCAGTCATATTTGCTCCTTCATTTGGCCATTGGGCTGCGTATCTGATATACCGGATAGGTAGCTAAACAGCCAACTGAAGGAGCTCACGTGGCAAGATGCTAATTGGGGGGCTGTGGCCTAGCACTGTCAGTCTACAATTGGTGATGCCGTTATTGCCAGAATCTCCAGATAGGAAACTTACTCACAAAAAATACTTACATAAGAAAAAAATGTACAAGTATACAGAAAATATATTTTGACTTTACATACACTTTAATGCTGGGTCCACTTTAACAATTGATGATAAATATTCACATGTGGGTACTTTTTGTACTGAGCCCTCATTTCTTATGGGCACCTTAGCTATTACAGAAGCTACATGCTTAATTTTGTCCACATTTTATCATCCATTCTTCACTGTTTGTACTTGAACATATATCAGCGAGCACTAATCCAGGCTCCATCCATCAGTGTGCACCAAAAATAGCAAAAAAATTGCTTTGTCATTTCTAGAAGTGTTCACGTGGACATATTCTAAGGGCATATACAGAAAAGATCTGTTGAAAAAGCCTTTTATGAAACTGTTTGCATAAGATTCAAAGATGTCTATGTTTTAAGGGATATCATCATTCTTTGATAAATACAATTGTATCAAATTTCAGATCATAAACATGATGCACACCGCCTGCCAGAAAATAGAACCGGTAAAAAATGTAATTTAATATTATACAAGGTTTCATTTACTGCCTGCATCTTCAAAGAAAAGCAAAGCCCACTTAGGCATCTTCCAAGTTAGAAAAGGCACAAAACATCACAGTGAAATGTAACCCAAGCTCATTTAATATAAGAGTAAAACAGAAGAAGGCAGCAGAAATGCAAGTGCTCTATAACACAGTAGGAAACTGCTGAGGAATATAAATGAGCTTTCTCTGTCTCTGGATCAACGTAATACATATGCAGGTGCCAAAGTCCAATGGCGGAGCTCAATAAAGCCTTCTGGGAATCATTTACTTTCAAGGGAAAGACAGAGAGGATAGAGGAAAATGTGAAGCCATTTAAAGAAGAACCCTGGATTCATTAAGAAGTTGAGATATTGTTTAAGCAGTTCACTGCAGTCAAATGTCTTATGGAAATGTGGCATTTGACCTATTTCAGGGGACACCTTCTGTACTGATTGGGGTTGATTTACAAAAAGCCAATAGACTGTTCACTTTGCAAGGGAAGTTGTACTTTTTAAGTGAATTTCTATCAGAGCTTTATTAATGAGGTGAAGCTCTGCTGACTTCCATCATCCAATCATGTGCTAGCAAAATTGCTGTTTTTATTTCTTTTGCTTGCATTTGATTAGGTACAATAATTTGGACAATACTGCGCTACCTATAGTAAAAAACGCATAGCAGCCAGCACAACAATAATAACCAAAAATTGTATCCAAGACGGGAAAAAAAACAATGCGGCGCTACTATTATTCAAAGTCCAAAGTAGAATCTTAAATCAGTGGTAAACCACCGTAAAATTAAAGTACACAGTGCAGTCCAGTGTATAATTCAGTACTTCAGTGCATAATAAAGCATATAATTCGGTGACTTCCACCCGCATGGGATGTTAACCACCACCACCAGGAACAATGGATGGGTACTCTTACCAGAGAGCAATTAGAATCAAGCGTGTCACAACTCAACTCCAGTTGTCATCAGGGAGATTCTTCACATAAGTAACCGTCCCAGTAGAGGGTAATTGGAACCAGGTGTATAAAAACTCAGTAATAACTGTCATCAGAGGGCTTCCTAACATTAGATAGGCATCAAACACTTTCCAGGTAGAGTAATCCCACATCGATGACCCGATAAGGAACCAAATGTAGAGCCAGAGTACCTCAAGCAGAAAACAAAACTACATAGCGTAATACTGTTTAACTGATATTTTATTGAGAAGAGGTATTGCACTTACATGTATGACATGAACGATAAGCACAGCATGGAATTCCAGCATAAAGATGATTTGGAGGGCGCAATAGGATAGAGCAGACTCCTGTCACCCGACGCGTTTCGTCTTAACAGACTTCCACAGGGGTTCTTTTGCTTGCATTTGATTAAGTATTCTTTGTAAAGTGAAACTTCAACAGATTCATTAAGCTCTGGCAAAATGCCCTTGCAAAGTGAACAGGCTATTTGTCTTTAGTAAATCAACCCCATTTTCTCTAAATCTAATTTTGGATGTTTATCATATCCACCTGAATGCCCCTTGCTCCTGAATTCCTATTTTTTTTGTATCTTGATTTATTTGTGTATATTATTATTGTGCAGGATTTATATAGCGCCGGCAGTACTTATAACGTCATAGTAGGTAAGGTTGAATACAGACAATAGTCCATCCAGTTCAACCTGTGTAGGTGCATGTGTGTCAGTGTCTATAATTATTTCCCATATCCCTGTATGTTGTGTTCTTTAAGATGCACATCCAAGAGTCTCTTAAATATAGCAATACTCCCTGCAGCCACCACCAATTGTGCAAGAGAGTTCCAGATCCTTATTGCCCTGACAGTGAAAAACCCTCTACGCAGTAAACCGCTTCTCCTCCAATCTCATTGTGTGGCCCTGTGTCCTCCTACACTCTTTGAGACTGAATATTTTTTTCCTACGCTGGGATCTCCATTGAGGTTTTTGTAAATCACTATCATATCTCCTCTCAAGCGTCGTTTCTCCAGCGAGAATACATTTAGTGCTTGCAGTCGTTCCTCGTAAATTAAATCCTCCAGTCCCCTTATTAGTTTTGTTTCCCTTCTTTGGACTCTCTCCAATTCCAGCACATCCCTTATGATGACTGGTGACTAGAACTGGACAGAATACTGCAGATGTGGTCTAACCAGAATTTTATAAAGTGATAGGATTACCGTTCTATCTCTTTTTTCTGCATGCTAATATTCTGCCAGATTTGGTAGCTGCAGCTTGACATTGCATGCTATTCCTCAGTCTGTCATCTACTAGGACCCCCAGATCTTTCTCTAGCCTTGATTCCCCCAGCGGTTCTCCCCCTAGTGAGTAGTTACTTTACAACATAAAGGCAGGTACAATACAATTGAATACAGTGGGAATTGGAGAACCTTGCTTGTTAGAGCTTACAATCTAAGAGGGAGGCTCAAGAGATACAAGAGATAATATCAGTGGGGGATGGGCCAATTGAGAAAATAAATGTGCAGTTGTTAGGTGGGGGCCAGATAAGCTTCTCTGAAGAGATGAGTTTTCAGGGATCGTCTAAAAGTGGCTTCAGTGTTTTTAGATCTTTTTGTCAGATGTTACTATGGTATACTGAAGTATAATTACAAACATTTCATATGTTTTAGAGGCTATTATAGAAAATGACATGAAGTTTATGCAAAGAGTCAATATTTGCAGTGTTGGCCCTTCCTTTTCAAGACCTCTGCAATTCGCCCTGGCATGCTGTCAGTCATCTTCTGGGCCATATCCTGACTGATGGAAGCCCATTCTTGCATAATCAATTCTTGGAGTTTGTCAGAATATGTGTGGTTTATTTTGTTCACCCGCCTCTTGAGGATTGACCACAAGTTCTCAATCGGATTAAGGTCTGGGCAGTTTCCTGGTCATGGACCCAAAATTTTAATGTTTTGTTCCCCCCCCCATACTTAGTTCTCACTTTTGCCTTATGGCAAGGTGCTCCATTATACTGGAAAATACATTATTCCTTAATTGTTCTTGTATGGTTGGGAGAAGTTATACTCAGAGGATATTTTTGTACTATTCTTTATTCATGGCTGTGTTCTTAAGCACAATTGTGAGCGACACATCAGAAAAAGACCTGCTGTGTATAGACAAGTGGCAGTCTCAGCCTGGACCCCCACTAGGCCACGCTCCCAACATGTTTCACCCCGCCCACTGGAGCTTATTCATGGAGCATCCCCATGAGTTCGCTCCAGTGGGCAGAGTGAAACATGCTGGGGGTGTGGCCTGGCTAGGGTCAAGGCTGAGACTGCCACTTGTCTATACACCGCAGGTCTAGTTCTGATGTGCGGCTCCCGTGATCTTTAGCTCTTATCTGTTATTGCCTGAAGGATGGGTGGGCTCCTTTCTGACCAGCACTCACAGCAACAGGCACAGAACTACACTTCCTAGCAGTCTGAGTGGCTCACATACACACCGTGTGTCTGCTATATGAGATAGAGTGAGCCACATGGAGATTAAAATGAGTGAATTTGCTATGAGGTATAGCTGAAGCGGTCCCCCAGCAGATCTACAGCATTATGTGCAACAACTGATTGCTACTCTCTTCCCTTCTAATCCAGAAAGGGAATTAATTGTGGATCATGTTCATAGGATGCCAAAACTGCAGCATCTTCCAGAGTACTGAGAAATGTGATTGCAAAAATTCACGTTTACCACGTGAAGGATAATTTTATGCAATTTGCCCTCGTTACCTGAGCCAAATGCAGGCATTTCTTTGTATGCAGACTTCTTTCAACACACAATTTTGGCTCACAAACAGCTTTTAATCCTCACTAAGCTGCTGCACAACAACAAAGTGCCCTACAAGTGGGAATACCCAACTAAACTACTTATTACCAGAGAAAACTCTAATTGTATTATAATGTCAGTGGAAGAAGGTCTGCGTTTAGCCAAGACCTAGAGTCTCCTGCCTGCAGCTACTGCTGAACAACAGCCTAACACTACAGCAAGCTGAGCTTCTCGGAACTGGGTTTAAACTGCAGGATGATTTAGGGACAACTGCAATTTGCAAATAGTTTCATTAACCCGACAGTCTGATATTTCTGGTTTGTGTGTGGTGCTGAGGAGAAAAAAAGAAAGGGATCCTTATAGCCAATAGTAGCTCTGTCTCTTTTCATTTACATGAAGTAGTTCAGGACCTACAAGGCCAGTATATTATACTGGTTGCTAACCTGAACAACTTTATATATACTATCGTTAATCTATATGCTGCTAACATAGGCATAGTACTCTTAAATTCTTACTCCATAGTGCAAACTGTATGATGCCTGGGGTGTCTATACCCAACTGAGCGAGACTATACTTTCTCTAACGGTCATAAGAGGTGAAGAAGATCATCGGTAAACCTTATCGTTAGGAAATGTTATCCGAAATACCCTTGTGGTGTGTAACGTTTACAATCAGGAAGACCATCGTAAGGTAATTTTTTGTAAAGACGTTGGACTAGAAGTTGAGTTAGACTGTACTCACAAACCTCTTATATCTACACAATAACGAGGTGTACTATCACCCCAAGTGCGATTTGGAGAAGACATGGTTGTGAATATGACCATGTGCTAGACAAGATTACTAACTCATTTTGTCGTAATCTATGAAATGTGTCATTCCTGTCTAGACATTCTTGGTTTAGATAGAATCTCATACTAAATACTCTCCTCCTTTTCTTTCATATCAGAGCGAGTCAACCCATATCTGTGGGGTCCGTAGTATGTCAAACGTGATACCTCATTCT
>BLSH010435886.1:1050136-1065238 GCA_018402905.1 Glandirana rugosa
CGTTTATTGGGTTAATATACCCATATACGTCCCTGATAACTAACGGTATCTGTCAGGATTGCCCCATTTTCCCCCTTAATTCTTAATTTAATTATGGAGTCTGTGGCAGGGTTAATTAGACTTCATCCTGCAATCTCAGGCATTGAAGTGCCTGCATATACCCATATAATTGGGTTATTTGCAGACAATGTAATACTTACTTTGACTAACCTGAATCCTTCCAATTTGGCAATGTTTCTTATTACAAGGTTAATGCTTCCTAATCATCTATCCTGCCAGTTGGTTTGTGTCATAAAGACTGGATAGACTTAAAATCTCAATTTCCATATGAATGGGAAAAATCCTATTTAGGCATTACTCTTTCTTTACCGTCCCCAAATACGTATCAAGCTAACTGTTAGGAAAACAATGGCCTGTTGAAGTCAGACCCTTTTCTGGACTTTTTTGCAGTTTTTGCGCGCTCACTCGCGTTCACGTGCACGCGCGCCTGCGCCGGAAACGGCGCCAAACGGCCCTATCTGGGGCGTGTAGCTGTTTCGTGGACCAGACCTTCGCAACACTACACCAGATGCCCATGCGCCCCAAGGCGCATAAGATGACGTTCCGCCTGGCCGATGGGACAGCCATTAAATCCGGCCAGGTCACCATGGAAACCCAACCTATCCCTGTATCCACACCCCAAGGACACCAGGGGTTGCTCATCCTTGATGTCATAGCCTCACCTCTGTTTTCCAGCATCTTGGGGCTCCGGGTGCATAGCCCCCAACATAAACTGGTCCTCTGGGCGCATCCAATTTCTGTCTCCTTACTGTGGACAACATTGTCTGCTTCCGTCCCGGAGTGTTGGCCCCTCACTACTGAGCCTTGATTCTGAAACTGACTCTGAAACCCGTCACACTGTGCCGTCAGCCTACCATGAGTACCTTGACGTGTTTAGCAAGAAAGGAGTAGACCAGCTGCCACCCCACAGGTCCTACGACTGCCCTATCGAGTTGCTTCCCGGAACCAAGGTCCCTTTTGGCCGTATCTATCCATTGTCTGAACTTGAGCTATCGGCCCTCAAGGCCTACTTGGATGAAAACCTGGCCAAAGGGTTCATCCGACCTTCCATGTCCCCTGCCGGGGCAGGCATTTTCTTTGTGGAAAAGAAGGACCATGCTCTCTGCACGTGCATAGTTTACTGAGAACTAAACCGCATCACCGACAAGTTGGATCTCCGGGGGGCGTACAACTTGATACGCATACAAGAGGGCGACGAGTGGAAGACTGCTTTTCGGACTAGTTTTGGCCACTACGAGTACCTCGTCATGCCCTTCGGACTCTGCAACGCCCCAGCCACCTTTCAGCATCTGGTCAACGATGTGTTCCGGTACTATCTGGATCTTTTTGTTATTATTTATCTGGATGACATTTTGATTTTTTCCTCCTCCCTGGAAGAGCATCGTCACCATGTCCGTTGTGTTCTCAGCCGCCAGCGACAGCATAGATTGTATGCTAAGGCCAAGAAATGCACCTTTGAGCGCCCCAGCATTTCCTTTCTTGGACTGATCCTGTCTGTCTCAATTACCATGGACCCTCAAAAGGTCTTAGCTATTTTGGACTGGCCGGCACCTACGGACAAGAAAGGGGTCCAACGGTTTGTCGGATTTGCCAACTTTTATAGGAGGTTCATTAGGGGATTCTCAGTCATCATTGCTCCTATTACACAGCTTACAATCAGGGTCAGCGGTTCCTCTGGTCAGCTGATTCCCAAGACGCCTTCCAAGCATTAAAGAAACTCTTCACTACGGCACCCATTCTGAAGCATCTGGACGCCACTCTGCCCTATGTTCTGGAAGTGGATGCATGTGAGACGGCGGTGGGAGCGGTCCTGTCTCAGCGGCAGGGAGCCAGGGCACTCCTCCATCCCGAAGCCTTCTTCTCCCGCAAGCTCTCTGCTCCGTAGAAGAATTATGATGTCGGAGACAGGGAGCTGTTGGCCATTAAGGCGCCTTTGGAGGAATGGCGCTATCTGTTGGAGGGAGCCCAGCGCCCTATCCTGATATACACGGACCACAGAAATCTGGAGTACCTCCGAACGTCCAAAAGGCTCAAACCTCATCAGGCACGCTGGGCACTTTTTTCTCTAGATTTCAGTTCCACTTGACTTATTGACCCGGAGTGAAGAATACCAAGGCCGATGCTCTTTCTCGCATGTTTTCGGAGCCGGGAACATCTGCGCCCCCCACACCATCCTACAACGTAGGAACTTCTTGCTGACCAAGGATGATCTGCTGTCCCAGATTAGGAGAACCTCAGCCTGCTCACCGGGATTATCTGGCCAAGGGCTAACCTAGAAAGATGGTCTCTGGTGGCACCAAAATCAAATCTATGTCCCGAAGGAGTTACGTCCTGCCACATTAGAACTGTGCCATGACCATAAATTAGCCGGGCACTTCGGCACATGGAAAACTGCTGAGCTTGTATTACGCTCCTTCTGGTGGCCATTACTCCCTGAAGACTGCCTGGCCTATGTCCGTTCTTGTTCTACTTGTGCCAAAAATAAGACAGACAAAACTAAAGCCTGGGGGCTGTTAAGACCTCTCCCCATTCCTGATCGGCCGTGGTCCAAGATATCAATGGACTTTATTGTGGAGCTACCCCCGGCCAAAGGATACATCACAATCTTTGTCGTGGTAGATAGACTGACTAAAATGGCACACTTCCTCCCAATGAAGGGCACTCCCACAGCAAAGGAGACTTCTGAAATTTTCTTTAAGGAAGTTATTCGGCTCCATGGTGTTCCAGATAATATTGTGTCTGACCGGGGGGTCCAGTTTACGTCACGCTTTTGGAAAGCCCTCTGTTCTGCCTTGGAGATCGACCTTTCATTCTCAACAGCGTATCACCCCCAGACCAATGGCCAGACCGAGAGGACAAATCAAACGTTGGAGCAATACCTCCGTTATTTCTCGGCTTACTCTCAGGATGATTGGTGCTCACTGTTACCCTTGGCGGAATTCGCCTATAACAACTCGGTGCATTCCGCAACAAAGCAGTCACCCTTCTGGGCCAACTATGATTTCCAGCCCACTATGCTTCCCAATCTAGCCGGAGAGACTGCACTACCTGCAGTCCACGTAGCCACGCAATTTTTCAGATCTAACTGGAAGTTGTTGCAAGAGACACTTGCCAAGACGCAAGAAACAACTAAAACCGCTTTTGACAAGAAAAAACAAGGTGAACTCAACCTCCAACCTGGTGACAAGACTTGGCTGTCTACCAAGAATCTGAAGTTGTCTTGCCCGTCCAAGAAGTTGGGCCCACAATTCTTTGGCCCCTTCTCTGTTAAGAGGAAAATTAACCAGGTGTCTTATGAATTTTAACTCCCACAGTCTCTAAGGATAGATCCGGTATTCCATGTGTCTCTGCTGAAGCCAGTGATCCCGGACCCCTTCCCCAATAGAGCTGGCGCTCCCCCTGCCCCTGTCCTGATCAACGGAGAAGAGGAGTTCGAGGTCGAGTTCGTACTTGACTGCAGAAAGAGGGGCGGTGTGTTCCAGTACCTTGTGAAATGGAAGGGCTATGGGCCAGAAGAGAGCTCTTGAGAGCCCGAAGCCAACCTTCATGCCGACGACTGTATCCAAACTTTCAAGGATAACAACCCTGCCAAGCTGGCCAAGCTGGGCTTGCAGAGGCTGCCCCTTGGGGGGGCAGTGTTAGAAAAAGACTGACCTGTTGAAGTCAGGCCCTTTTTAAGGTTCCTGTACCTGTCAGCAGGTGCTGTCTGTTCTACAGTGCCTGTATACCTGTGAGCTTCAGCTCTGCTTCCTGAGACCTGTTCCTGTGTTGTTCCTGCTCCTGTGATCTGACCTGCCCTGCTATCTGTCTGCCTACACCGACCCTGGCTATCCACGACCATCCGTTTGCCTGACCCCTCTGTACTCTGCCGCCAGTCTGTTAACGAACTCTGCTTGGACTTTGACCACTATTTTGCCTGACCCTTTTGTGCCTCTCTGCCCGCCAGTTGCCGACCCAGCCTGCACGACCATCCATCAGCCTGCACGACTACCTGGAGCTTCACATCACCACCAGTGACCATCCAGCCCTCGTGCCATCCCACACTCCGGGACTTCCTGTTTACACTATCAGTGGTCCCCGAATTGGGTGTGTAAGAGCGGTTGTTCCCTGCATAAGACAGACTCCACCACCAGGATCGTGACACTAACTTTCCTAAACTACTTACCATTGTTAAACGAAACTTAATACAGATAGATGTTAGTTATTAGATCTAAAATGCTGGTTTTGCTTAAAATCTTATACTATTTTAGAACAATTCCTATATCACTGCCTCCAACCCTTTTCCCCTTTTCCAGTTTATGAACCTTGCCATAAGGTGCTAAATTTTGTTTGGAAAATAGCTAGGATGCCATTTACACTGGTTCTCAAACTTAAAGCAGCAGGAGTTGACCTTCCTAAGTTACAAAATGACCATAGAACCGCACTCTTCAACCAACTTAAAGCATGGTTTGTGAGTCCTTCAGGCAAACTATGGGTATCTTTAGAAGATGCAGTGGTCTCTGACCATGACTTACCATCTTTACTAATAGCTACAGTAAATCTACAGGACAGCAAATCTTTCTCCCTTCATTTCCATCTATACAAGCGTCTTTGTTGGGATTCACTTGTTAAATGTAACCCATGCAAAAAGTCATTGCTGACCTTGTCTATACCATTGACAGCAAATATCTTATCCCATCACTGAGGGTTGCTTTATGGATTCATAAAGGCATTCATACAGTTGAAGACTTCCCTTTAAATACTATAGGTGATCATTTTTTTTTCTTATATCTAAATCTTTCACTTTCATTCTTAATATCGCCCTAAACAAGTCCAGTTAGAGTCCTCAGTGTGGACTCTTAATACCCGACCCTGCGCTACAGGTGATAAATCATGGTTTTACAATTGCCTCCAATACAGATCTAAATTTATAAAAACCTCATCTATGCTTAATTGGCAAAAATAGTTACATAAGGAAATTTCCCCTTTGACTTGGTAACGTGAGATTATTAATAATTTTAACAACACACAATGTGTAAGCCATTGGGATATTTCCAGTGGTGTATTTAGGTTTTGTGCTGCCCTAGGCCTGACTAAACTCACGCACCCCCTAATTAAAATATGAGCTACCCTTTCCTGTCAAGGCCACACCCCTTCCTGTTTAAGACCCACCCTGAAATTTTCTAGTGGGGACACTAGTTCTGAGGGCCTTGGGGGTTTGGAATAGATTTCCTTAAGAGATTTCCTCACACATCCTGTTTGGCTATGGGGCAGCACAACAACTCATTGGCTGTGGCCCGCCACTTGGGCCCCTTGGGACACCCGGGTCCTCTACATATGTATAGGCTGTCCCCCTCTGATTGGTACTGCCGGTATTGTCATACCGGCAGCAAGTGCAGCCGCTTTATAGGGGGTGCCAGACCGGCTTGTCTCCCGGCACAGTCCACCCCATAAGACTAAAAGTGTAGTGCAAGCCGGCGGTGACTCTTTTCGTGCTGCCCCCCTGCAAAGTGCCGCCCTAGGCCTGGGCCTTGTTGGCCTAGGCCAAGATACAGCGTTGGATATTTCTTTAAAAAAATGACATAGATGATATCTACCCCCCTTTAAGCAATCCAGGATATTCCTAGATACTTCTCCGACAAGTTGGAGCCAATGTGGAAGAATAGCTTACTTACTACCTATACTAACTATAGGAATGTAAAAATGTATGCAATTTTTGGAATTCAATCTCAATCTGTGATCAATGTTACTGAATTGCTACCTGTGGCGTATGTTACTGTTTTAGTTCTTATTACTTGTTTTTTCCTTGGATTCATGTAACATGTTTAAAAAAAAATTTCTCTGGATGGAAATGTATTAGCTATTTTTAGCTATTAGTGATGGCATTCTTTACTATGCAATAGTTGTGACCGGTGTTTGAACCTTACTCTTCTCTTTTGTCTGGTATATTTCATCTGGATGATTTGTATTGTTATTTGCTCCTTTGCCTTAATAAAAACGTATTGAAATAAAAACGTGCATTTGTCTTTTAAAGGAATCCTGTAATAGGAGAATATGCAGGCAGTCATTGCAGACCTTCTTTTGACTACACTACCTGTCTGGCTGTCTCTGTTTGTAATACTTCCTTACTAATTATCTCAGAGCAATCCCCCTGTGGTAGTAAATAAAAAAAAAAATTACAAGGACCACCTTTCCCCCACTCACTCACATATTTTAACATACTCACAACTGGGGTGCATGTGGGTCCATAAACACCTATAAGTTATATTACGCCTAACATATATTAGGTGTTGTTGCACGGTTAAGTAAATTAAACTGATGAGCTGTAAAGGTAATTAAAACGTCATCTATGGGCAGGTTTGGTGTCAACATTTTTTGCTGTTTTGCAGGCGCATACAATTTTGTTGCTTGACATATTTGGTAATTTATTACATGAAAAAAATGGAGATTTTCAAACGTGCTAAAATGCATTTTTGTATATTTTTTACAGAAAATGCAGGTTGTATAAACAGTTCTGCAAACATTGTGTACCATAAAAATCTGCAACTGCCATCATTTTATTCTTCTGGTTCTCTCCTTTAAGAAAAAAAGAATGTAATATTTAAATAATTTTCATACCAAAAAGTGAGGATTTTAGCATGTGTATGAAAAATAGTAAAAGGACTTAAGCCATGCAGCTAGCATTTTCAGAAGGGAAGGTCCATAATACCAGCTTCCTTCCCATTTTTCTCTTGTCAGGGTTCCCCACCGGAGCCGCTTGAATATTGTTGGTTCTTTACCCTGCCTCTTCAACTCCAAGAACAGACTCAACCCCACTGGCACACCTGCCAGTAGCATAGAGCAAATACCACAGTAAATTACAGGTTATAGTGAAATCATAAATTAACCTTTACTGTGTGCTTGATTGAAAGAGAATGAAATAAACAGTCACAGTAATATACAGCACTAGGTATAATGAGGTATAACAAGACAAAGAGTTACAGGAAAAAAGGCCAAATGTGTCTGCTCTTAGAGGACTCAAGTGAAATGGCCCCAAGAGCAGAGGTAAACACTTGAGAGCAGCAAGTCAAGAACATGTACTATTAACTTCAATAAAGCATATGACAATCTCAAATAAATTGGGCTATATGAGCCCAGGCAGAAGGAGAGTACAGAAATTACCTTATCTTTGCCTGTCAGTCCTCTATCTCCTTCACCCTAGCACCACAGTCCAGCAGGCCTACTTAACCTTAATGCCCGACCCAGTGTGCTGAATCAACCCCCAGTGTGGATCCATTTGTAAGTAACTAGTGTCCTGAACACAGATAGGGCCCTTAAGATCTGGAGTTACTGTATGGTGGTGCACTTGTTGATCTCCTGTAATGAGGTGAACGCAGTACATTTAAAGGGCTTGGCAAGCAACCATTATTATAATCCTATTGGGTAGTGGACAAGTGCTTTCACTGCCAGGCAGAATATAACAGTGTCACAGTTCCATGTAACTAAGGAAGGCAGGGCAACAAGGGTAAGTTCTGAATTATGAAGGATTGGCCAAAAGCCCGCTCACCAACTCCCATGTCCAAAGGCCGCAGGGTAAAACACTGTGGTACCAGACCTTCCAAGTGTCTGATTGACACCTCTTCACAGGGACCTCGCTCAGTGACCAGGATGCCTGGGGATGCACTCGGAGTGCTCTTTTTAGCCACAGATTTCCGCTGCCGACTTCCTGGCTGTGGCAGGTGCGATCCCCCAGGTATAAACCCACAGCCCTCTTTTCTCACGTCCATACTCTCCCCTACCTCATGGTAGCTCTGCCTTTCTCCCAGGAAGCCTCTCTGGTTAGCTCTTCCCTTGTGCCGCAGCGCTTTTTGGGATGTGTAGTTCTCTGCGTGTTGATATCAATCAAGCAGTCTGTGCTGGGAACTCCATCTCCCAGAGTTCTCTGCATCTCCTCCCTTGATTGGCCAACTCAACTTTGCCTATGAAGAATTAGGTGAAAGGGCAGCGTGGACTGTCTTGCCCTGTGAACAAGTCTGTGAGAAGAAAAGAAGGGAGGGGGGAAATTCCTTGTGCAGAGCTGGCAAGCTGTGTCCCTGTTCATTAAGAGTTCCTGCCAGCTTGGCAATGTAATGAAGATGCATAACTACCGCTACACTTTTACACTATATTACTTTTGTCATTCTTTCTTTTTCTGCTATCACAGATGTACATGTTTTTAATAAACATACTGTACATTGCTGAATGGTACATTTGCCTTACACTGTCAGCAAAATATATGGTAATACTGGCAATAATGTATAGCACTCAGGGAAAATGACTTGCTTGCATAACTGTTTTCACTCTTACAACATAGAGTATAAGCTGTAAATATTTTACTCTTGAAAAAAAAAAGAACTCTGGAAGCTGTGCCCAAAAAAGTCAGACAGAGGGCAAATGTCTATTTTTCTGGAGCATTTTTCAGAACTCAAGATGAAAGGTACATTTTTCAGAATGCACGATGAAAGGTACATTTCTTAGAGTAACATTTAGGTACATTTGTCATCTCTAAAAGTTACAATACTTTATTTTTTGAGTTCAGTCCCACTTTAATAGGGTGGTGTAATCAAGATACATCTTTTGTGTCACTATGCTATATAAAAACACATATGACTGAGCATTTTTAAGAATATAATACAGAGTGACATTACCTGTACTGATCTTCTTAAGGTAGATTTCAGTACCTGCTTTTAGCCTCTGGAAGTCAGAGCTCGCTTTTTAAAAACATTTGTTTGGATTTCTTAATATACAGCATTAAAAAAGACCTTTGGGCTATACCATTAGATGAAAAATATGTGTTTATACATTTACAGCCTAAAGCGAAAAATAGATCTCTCTGGTTTTGTTAGTGCTGGTTTAAATCAGCCTGGGTTTCTGCTCTCTCTTGAGGTCCCTGGAGGATGAGATTCCCCATTCCACCAGCTATGCCTTTATTGTTAGTAGAATGGTAAAAGTACAATCTTAGATTTTACTACTTATATACAAAGGTATCCTACAAGCTACACTGAACAACTTGCAAATTTTTTTGCCTAAGAGTCTAGGACAAATTAGTTGCAGTGTAGTCTCTGGAATGGCTGAAGAATACCCTTACCTAACATCAATGACATGCATGATTAAGGGGTCGTGTGTGGCCCCAAAATCTTGCAGGTCTTTATTGCTAAAGCACCCACTCGTCATAAGCCACTTCCAGCAACGTGTGCGATCAAAATATTTTCCCATATGATGGATGTCCAGAAATAAATTATAATTTATATAACATGACAGAAGTCATATTTTCCAGTGGTGGTAGTTGACTACAGTTATGTGCAGGACCAGGTTAAGAGCATCATGGGCATGGTGCTGAGGATTTTGGTGGGCCTTTTTTGAGAATAAATAAAATGAAAACACAAACAATTTTTGTTAAAATAAATAAATTATTAAAACAAATTAAATTAAATAGAAATGGGGGTAAGGGTGGATGAGAGAGGGGGGGCTGAAAGAGGGGATGAGAGAGAGGGAGGTAAGAGATGGGGGAGAGAGAGAGTGCCTCTGGGTAGCTTAAGTAAAGTAGTAATGTGGCTCTTTGTAGGGAGGGTCCACAATGGGGTAAGAGTGGGAAAGGCTTAAAGGGGCATAGTTAAACAAAACAAAGTACAGGGTGGGCCATTTATATGGATACACCTTAATAAAATGGGAATGGTTGGCGATATTAACTTCCTGTTTGTGGCACATTAGTATATGTGAGGGGGGAAACTTTTTAAGATGGGTGGTGGCCCAATTGTCTATGCTGTGAAGATACGAGATGTGCAGCACCTGAAACTACGGATACTGGAAGCCTGTGCTAGCATTTCTCCTGTGGTGTTGCTATCAGTGTGTGAAGAGTGGGAGAAGAGGGTTGCATTGACAATCCAACACAATGAACAATCCAACAAATGAACACATTTTATAAGTGGTCAGAAACTTGTAAACAACTCATGAAAGAATAAAGTTACGTTAAAACCAAGCACACCATTGTTTTTCTTGTGAAATTTCCAATAAGTTTGATGTGTCACATGACCCTCTTCCTATTGAAAAAACAAAAGTTGGATTCAAAATGGCCGACTTCAAAATGGCCGCCATGGTCACCACACATCTTGAAAAGTTTCCCCCCTCACATATACTAATGTGCCACAAACAGGAAGTTAATATCACCAACCATTCCCATTTTATTAATGTGTATCCATATAAATGACCCACCCTGTACTTCTATTACTCAGTATATAAAATATACTGAAATTACCATCCTGCAAGCCAGAGTCTCAGGGACATATACAAACCTTATCAAAATCATTATTCTAAAAATGAAACACTGCCATTACTTATGATTTTATGTACACTGAAAATAGAGAGCTAACACTCCAAACTGTAATCCTTTCTCTGTTACCTCTGAACATCCCCCTTCCCCCATCTGCTCACCTTTGACTGATGGCAAGCTCGGTGACAGTGGCAGGCAGGGCATGTTTACTTCCCCAATGTCAGCAGCATTCAGCAGTGGTGATGATATACCTATAAATATTACATATCAATGCCGCCTGCCACCAATGCTGGGACAAGGTCATCCAGTGCCCAAGGCAAAGATACCAAGCTGCACCCCCCCCCACACACACACACACACACCATAGGGGAAGGGGAAGGGTTGGCAAGTGGGTGTTGAGGTGGGTAAGGTGAGGTGTGTGAGGTGCAAGGTAGGTGATGTGACCTGGAGGGTGAGAGTTGCATGGCACAAAGGCAATGTAATGAAACAGGGTGGGGGATGGAAAGGAGGGAAGTTCTGGAAGAGGTAAAAGATGGGTAGACCGGAGGTAGCATAAGGAGGAGGAGAGTTTTGCATTCAGAGGTGCTGTGATCTGTAAAGTAAATTAGTTGTTAGAGAAGTACAGTGACCAGTGAGAGGTGGGTGGGAGATGCTGTAACTGTGTAGGGAAGGTGAATTGGTATGGGGGGGTTATGGTGGCAGGGAGTTGCTGTGACTAGCAGAGGGGGTGGACTGTAATGAAAATGGTGTTGGAGGGAGGTGTTGGGGTTATGGGACCTGGTCAATGTTACCACTAGCTTCCTCAAGAGGTATATTTTGCTCAGCAGATTCCTGACTCCAGGAGCTCCTCCTCCAGATCCAGGACTGCTAATCCCACTTTTCACAGAGAATGCCAGCATATCCATTACCCCACTCCTGCAGTAATTGGTGCTTCTGGTCAGCCTGGACCAGTGGTAGAGCTTGCTGTTGTCCCACCTGCTGTGATATCACTACCTGCACTGTGGCTAAAGTGCGGGAAAGGGTACAGTGGGTGTGTGTAGCGGCTTCATTTCTGCAGAGCCAGTGACTCTGTGCTGCCAGCTGCCTAAACTGCTGTCAGCACACCTTTGTCAGGGAGCTTGCTATCAGTAGACGCCATCAACAAAATGTTTTTGGGCACATTGTTCCCCTCCTTCTACAATTTAGCTGCACAGTGCAGGGACTGATATTGCAGCAGGCAGCCTGCATACGTCATGGGACCCCATACAGAATGACAGGGCCCCTCAGCTCATTGCCCTGTGGCTCCCCTCTGCTTTGGTTAGCTATGGTATATATAGCTATGTTTGGGGGGGTTGTTAAAGCCGGCCATACATGGATTGAAATGTGGCCAATTCAGCAGGGACTGGGCGAATTTCGATTCATGTACACTGTACAGACTAGCTTGCTGTACGCAAATTGATCTATCAATTGTCTTGTGTGCAACCAGCCTGTCAAGTTTTTCCCAAATGACCAGTGCCATCAGCTATAGCCGGCAGCACTAACCATTGTGTTTCATCTGCCAATCACGGACTTCCTCGGAGTTGTACTGACCACCCGGATACTTATGGTCATTCACGCATACTGAGGCTATTACACAGGACATTGTATCCAGCGAGTTAGTTTAGTCAGCTGGTGCATGTTTGATGATGGTGTGGGTGATTGAGGAGTGTGTCTGAGCCATGTGCGACCTGTTAGACAACGTTGTCTTATTTTAACTTGTCTTCTACAATTTTAATTTGTTTCAATAAAATTTAATTTTTAACAATTTTGTTCCTGGTAGGTTATCTGGGTGATGGTTCACCAATTGTTGCGTAGGCTTTACTAACCTCAGGAACACCCTTTACTGTAGGGCTTGTCTGTGTCATCATATGGCCCTGAGCCTCGGGCCGGCAGATAGCATATATGACTAGTAGTTATTCTCATTACTGAGTGTACCTTTCTCTATACATATACCATATCGCTATGGGTGCCTTCTTATTATTATTAAATTGTTATAATAGGCTATAAAAGGGGCTTGGTTGACATGTTTCTGACTTTGCTAATTGAGAAATGAGTGAATCCATTGAAAAGGCACGACTGTTGGCAGTTCCAAAGGTTATCCTACATATTTCTCTTATGGCAGTTGTTTTTTTTTAACTGTGTTTTATGTAATTTTTGTTTTATTCTATATTTTCATTTTTCAAAAAGAAGACGGAAATATAAGGATTGCCAAAAGGAGTTATGGTAGTATAAATACAGGGGTAATCTGATTGGTTTGCCGCAGACATAACTGCCATTTTGCAGTCACTCAAAATGATGAAGGGGTTCATTTAAGGCACTGTTTTTGTGACCAAATAACTGCTCCTGATTTAGCTTGCAATATGCTGATGTCATTTTACAACTGTGGATGCTGACACCATCTGCCATTACTCATTATAGCACTTCATTGGCTGCTATGCCCTCTGGAGTGCACCATGCCTTGATAACTGCCCTTTTGCCTTTTCCTAGTTCTAATACATAAAGTTCTTTTTATAAATATCTGGTTGTGAGTCAGTTGTACATTTTGTTAACATCTTTACATTCAATGTCACTCCCTCGTTTGTTCACTGCGTGCTCCAACAGAATGTGACTCTCAATTATTTCCTATTAATATAACTAAAGTTGCTCAGCACTTCAAGCGGTACCATGTCAATCGCAGCCACCACAAGTTTTCTGCTCTCATCACCCCCTCCCTCTCCATCTGAACTTGACAAACTCATAATCACTGCTCATGAAATCATTGTTTCCATAATCCTCTGCCAACCTGTCAATCTTCTCTCCCTCCCGCTGATGTGTGAGCAGGCTGCACCCCTCTCCCCCACACCCTGTCAGCCTGGAGATTGATGGGTCCTCCTCCCAATCCCTCTCTCTAGTGATGCTCCTGATTGCTGGAGTGCCTTCTCAAGCCTTTGGAAAATCATTTTGTCATTTTACATGTAGCCGCAGAGCATAGTGTAATGGACATGGCTTTTTAGACTTCCGAAAATATAGACAATTGCATACATGTTCATACATATCATGCATGTAAACACGCAGTGCTGTCTTTTTGTTTTATTTAGTCACTACGATCATAGGGCATTAGTTATTTTTTGCTTTTAACCCATTTACGATCAGAGGACATTGAAGCCTAGATGCCCTGACCCAATTTAGCCATGTCATGCATTTGTTACCTTGATAACAACTCTACGGCTAATTTCCTTACCTAACTAATTTAATAAAACATAAAAGTACCCTGCTCACATTCAGGGTACATTCACACCAGCTGATGTTTTACAACACAGTGGCTGGTGTGCATTGCAATGCAGGCAGTGCTGATGCGCCCATTTCAGAGCAAATCAAGTTCACTTTTTAAATTCAATCAGATTTTATTCGAGGAAAAATAGCATATAACAGAATCTCTTCCATTCAACATAGATACAATAGGTCAGTCGATGTATACAAGAGGTTTTCAATAAACGAAAGACAAGTAACAGAGGTCAACAGTAAGTATAAACAACTCGACCGTGAGCCATAATGGTCTGATAATGGCCTAAGTACCCAGACTGGGCATTGTGGACACCGCTTTCTACATTATGAGCGGTGACCACCTTATACTCCATATACGCCCACAGTATTGACTCTGTACTGTACAAAGAGAGAGTGCGACGCTGAGGTCGCACTTGACCTTCAGAGAACATAAAATTGGGGTATCCCTAAAGTAAAAAATGGGAAGAGGTAGAGGGAAAAGAGGGAGGGGGTCTTATGAATAAAGAAAAAGTATATATATATAGTAATAGAAATTACAAAGTGGGAATCAGGAGATCAAGGAAAGTACGGAAAAACAGAGTAGAAAAGCATTCCACGCAGGCTATGTCGGTGTAATAGCGGAAGTTCCCAATGTCCAAGGGATAAATCCCGTGGAGTATCTGAACATAGACCAGGAGGTCCAGGTATTGGAGAACTGCTCTAGGCTATCTGCCTCCTGTGCCCAATAGCGGCTCCATCCCATTAATCCTGTCTACCTTCATCACCCAGTCCCCAAGGGAGGGCACGCCCGCCGACTTCCAATGTCTGGGTATCACTGCTCTGGCTGCAGCCAAAAAGTGGTGCAGCACATCTTTTTTAACCGATTTTAACGGGCCTGGGAGTATAGACAATAATGCTATCTCTGGGGAAGGGGTGACCGAGGTTGCCATAAGTTTACAGTATAAGTCAAAGATCGCCTGCCAAAATTTACGTATCGGGGGACACTCCCACCAAATATGTAGGATAGTCTCTCTAGACGAGGAGCATCGCCAGCAAGTATCAGAAAGTTTAGGGTCAATAAGGTGCAAAGTGGAGGGGCAGCGATACCATCGGGTCAGCAGCTTGAACCCTTTTTCCTGACTTTTCAAGGCTAAGGACAATTTGTGGGTCAAAACTGGGCTACCATAGCGACGGGGAGGTGAAACGTGGAATAACTGGGATTTGAAAGACTATGAACGACCGCTACGAGGAGCAGATCTCTCTGATAGGATGTATAAACCACCCTCACAGGGGGCTATGCATTTAAAACCGTCCGCTAGAAACTGAATATGACATTTGAATACCGTTGGAGCCAGTGGGGAAGGGGTCTCTATCGTAATAACAGATATGAGGGTCCGGGCAATTTTAGCCAATTTTTTCTACACGACGTGGTGAAAAACCGACGTCGGTCTCGTCACTATGGGTCTGTAACCTTCAGCCGCCCGCACGGGAGGGAACCCCTGACCCACTACTTC
>BLSH010435886.1:1065464-1079980 GCA_018402905.1 Glandirana rugosa
CCTTTCTTATTATAATTAGAGAGGTCTGCTTTGGTTTTGAGGAGGAGAGGGAGAAAATTTTTGGAGAACATTTGAGTCGCGTCTGAGGTTATTTGGACACCTAGGTACCGAATGGATACAGAGCCAGTCCTAAATGGGAATGCACTCGCCAATCGTTGGAGGGTCTGGCGTGGTTAACTTTAAAGTTACTCAGTTTTCCAAATCGTTGGAATTCCTGAAGAATGTGCGGTAGAGATTGTGTTGGTTGGGTCACAAATAAGAGCAAGTCATCTGCGAATAGCGCCAGTTTGGAGGTAATAGGACCCACAGAGATACCTGGGATATTGGGATTGTTCCGTATGGCGATGGCTAAGTGCTCCATGACCAGAACATATAGAAGGGGAGACAAGGGACAACCTTGTCGCGTCCCATTGTGGATAGAAAATTTGGGCTAAAGCGAGCCGTTCACTCGTATCCTAGCAGACGGGCAGGAATAGAGAGACATAATTCGGGACATCATGTTCAGCCCAAGACCAATTTGCAGCAGAGACTTCCGAAGGAATTGCCAATCGACTCGGTCAAAAGCCTTCTCTGCGTCAACAGTCAATAGGCAGAGGGGGACATCCCGAGTGCGGGCATAATTCATAAGAAGGAGGGTTTTCAGAGTGTTGTCCCTTGCTGCGCGACCGCTGACAAAGCCCACCTGGTCTAGGTGGATCAGGTCAGGGAGCAAGGGCTGCAACCTAAGGGCGAGGGTCTTGGCAAAGATTTTAAGGTCTACTCCGATCAACAAAATGGGCCTATAGCTTGCAAATAGAGAAGGATCCTTCTCGGGCTTTAGGATAATAGCTATGTGGGCTTCGAGGGTCTGTGGAGGGAACGTTGGACCGTCCGATAGGGGATTAAAGACTTTAGTTAAAAAGGGGATTAGTAGGGATTTAAATGTCTTGTAGAATTTGGGGGTAAAGCCGTCTGGACCAGGGCTTTTACCTGAGGGTGTAGCGGCAATTGCCTTCGCTACTTCGTCCTCTGCGATGGGCGAATCAAGGTCTTTGATAATGTCGTCATCTAAGTGGGGGAGTGCTGTGTCCTCAATGTAGGCTGTGATATCCGTCTCAAGCATGGGCGAGGGAGGATGGGGCACCTCGGAAGTCAGGTTGTATAGAGATCGATAAAAGTCCCCAAACGTTTGCAACATTTTTAAGGGTTCACTAACCAGCTCCCCAGCCGGGGTCTGGACATGTGGGATAAAAGTGGACAATGTGACAGGATGCAGAGAGCGGGCCAACGGTCTACCACATTTATCTCAAAACGTGTATTGGTGTAGTACTAGCTTGTCAGCATAAGTGCGGGCTGAGGCCTCGCACAAGTCTCGAAGTTGGGAGCGGGATGTCGTGACCTCTAAGAGGGTCTGTGGCGTCGGGGCATGTTTATGTCGAGTTTCAAGTGCACTCAGCTTGTCCACAGCAGCTGCTATGTTAGCCGTGCGCTCCTTCTTCAGTCGGGTCCCAACCTGTATGAAGGCTCCCCGCAAGACCACCTTAAGTGCTTCCTATTGGGTGGGGAGGGGAGTGGGGTCCGCAACATGGTCTGTGAGGAAATTGGATATGGTTTCCGTGATTTTTTGTGTACATTCGAGGTTCTCAAGCAGAGAGGCATTTAAGCGCCACATCCATTCCCTCGTTGAGGTAGAGGGAACTGTCAGTGTCAGGTAGACAGGTGAATGATCAGACCAGACCATAGACCCCATGTCGCAGTCAGGTGTCCAGTCTAAGCAGCTATGGTCGATTAAAAAATAATCGATACAACTATACGTGTGATGAACCTGCAAGAAGTGAGTATAATTCCTGTGTTTGGGGTGGAGAACCCTCCATACATCCACAAGATGAAAGTCGTGGATAGATCGTTTGAGGGTCCTCAGTTTAACGAAAGAAATAGTGCAGGAGGTCGAAGAGTCCAGCAGAGGATCTAGGAGGGCATTTAAATCTCCTCCTAGGATCAGCTTACCCTCTGTGAAGGTCGACAGTGTTTTCATGTATTGCAGTGCGGATGGTATTTGGTCAACATTCGGTAGGTAGAAATTGGCAATCGTGAATAGCATTCCCCAGAGTGAGACCTTTACAAATACATATCTCCCCTGGGGATCGGAGAGCTGGTCTATTAATTCGATCGGGAGCGTTTAATGGAAGGCAATAGTAGCCCCTTTAGCTTTCTGAGTGGGGTTCGTACTGTGGAACCACCTGTTGAAGTATCGGTTGTCACAGGAAGGGACAGAGCCCGAGCGGAAATGGGTTTCCTGTAATAGTAAACCATTGACCTGTTGCCTGTGCATGTGATAGAGGATTTGTCCTCTTTTGGAAGCAGCATTGAAGCCATTGACATTATAAGAACAGAGCTTCAGTTTAGGGCAGAATGAAACCGTGTGGGCCATGGTGGAATGTAGAGGGAGAAAGAAACAAGGGAGAGAGAGAGGAAAGGAAAAAAGACTAGATAGTATAAAGCAGGGGGAGCAAGACAAGGAAAAGATAAATACGGAGAACAAAAAGTATAGAGGGGGATGAGAGGGAGGAAGGGTGTGTGTGTGTGTACACTTACACACACACACACAAATGTGTGTAGAAAGGCAAAGACTAAGTGAGCAGAGTCTAGGTAGGGAGCTCCTTTTAAAGAGCCTAGGGTTGCTAAGGTGTCAGAACACCACGTGTGAACACACGTTCAAGGCCCAATACGTGCCTAGCCTAAGGTAGGTGGGTGGACGTAATGGGTAGCCGTGGGCCCGGGACCAGAACAGGCACAAATGGTTTAAAAGAACAATTTGAGGAATACACAATAAAATACTTATTGCTCAGCATAAGGCCAACATAAGCTCAGGTCTCAGGGAAGGAGAGCGATAATAGGTGCGTCCGGAGCTATTCCCCCCCCAGAGGGGTGAACTCTATGATATCTTTAGGAGGCTGTCAGGGATGGGACATCTCCCCGTGCTTAATCATAAACGTCATAACAGAGGAACAAAATAATTAAAAGGGAAGAAAAACCAGTGCATAAGAGAGAGAAAAAAAAAAAGGGAAACATTTTCCAACAACAGTGTAAGAACATATAACCTTAAAGTGCACATAATAGACCATGGGGTCAGTCATGTAAGATAGCTGAGGGAATCAGTAGCTGAAGGGCCCTAGTGGCCCACTAAAGCATAAGGAGAGCAACATGAGCTCATCGCCACGAGGTCCACACTCCGCCCCCGTCGGGCGCACCACCGCCAACCAACAATGCATCCAGGAGGGACACACAGCTTCCTCTACATGGTATAAATCACACCCCAAGGGCGGTGCTGCGGCCCAACAGAAACAACTAGGGACCGGGGGATACAGTTGAGGTTAATAGTTTGCAGAGATAGAGCACATCATGATGTCACCAATAAAGTCCGATATTCGCCCGAACTCCAGCCAAAGAAATAACACCAGCGATGAGCAGGGCAAAGATCAAGTGAATGATCATATTGTGTACCTCAGGAGGGTGGAGGTCTACATCTTCAGTCTATGTAAAAGGCTGTGGTGGCAACCGTGAGGGGAGTCCTGGTGTAGACCTGCGTAGTAAAACAGAAGATGATTGCCACCCCATGGGTCTGCGCAGAGTTACGTTGACAGGCACTTCGGGAATGTCTAGGATCAGTCGATTAATCCTCTGGAGAGGTTGGTCAGCATACTCTAGGGACCAGGGAAGTGGACCTGGACCTCGGATGCCTGCGACGTTGTGGTAGGGGGTCGCAGCCTTGTAGCCCTAGGCGCTCCTCTGGGGGGTCCATCCAATTTGGCACTGTGATCGGTTCCTGCTCCAAGAAAAGGAAGAAGGCTGGAAGCTGGCCAGGGTCAGACAGGGTGAATTTACTGCTAGCTTTGGTCACCTTGATACTGAAAGAGTGGTCCCAAGGTCGCTCCAGACTGGCGTATCATCTCCAGAAGGGGGCGGACTGCCCGACGCATATAGAGGGTGTTGCGGGACAGATCAGGGTACAGATGAACCTGCGAGCCATCAAAGTCCACTGAACCTAGATGCCATGCTTTGCGCATTATTTCTTCCTTGAGGGTGAAATGATGTACCCTGCAGAGGACGCCCGGGGGCGGTCACTGTTGTCCCTCCTGGGTCCCCCCACCCGGTGCACCCTATGCAGCTCTATAGGGGAGGAGGTCTCCCTGCTCAACTCTAGGTTGAGAATGGTAGTGACAGTTACTCTTAAGTCCGCAGTGGCTGTGGCCTCAGGGATGCCCTGTATTCTGATGTTATTCCTGCGGCTCCTATTTTCACCATCGTCTATGCGTAGTTGGTGCTGCTGTAACCGGTGTAAGTGGTCCCTGGAGGCTGTTTCCAGAAGAGTAATGCGTGCTTCATGAGCGGATTGAGTATTCGCTAAATCAGAAACTGTAGTCTCCGTTGCCACTATTCGCTGTTGAAGGGCTTGCATGTCCCTGTGGAGGGAGGTCTCCATTTTTGCCACCCAGGATTCAAATTCAGCCCAGAAGGCCGATAAGAGGGCAGAAGCCTCAGATCTAGGAGCATATGCTGGGGTAGGGAGAACTGTGGTGGGGTGCTCCAGGGCTGGAGGAGGAGCCGTAGAGGGCACCGACCTGGGTGCTGGATCCCGAGGGTTTAAGGGCAGGACTGTGCCAGCTTCAGAGTCCCCATCACTGTCCAATGTCGCTGGAGGGGGGGGCTATGTTTCCCCATAGTATGGGCTGTCGCCTTCTTATCTTTGGATGTTCGGGTATCCAGTTGGGGCGTGCGGAGTAGGTAAGGCTGCATTGTGCTTTGTTGGGGATCAGCAGAGTCAGAGAGGTGAGAGCTGTGCGCCACCATACCAAGAGCGGAGAAAGTGGGTGTTCTGATGTCTGAAATCAGCCTGTCTGGGCCGGGCTGACTCGGGGCTCAGCGGACGTGCTTTACCATGTCTCCATGGTCGGTCTTGGTCCCCTTAGGGGTCTTGCCTGTAGTGTAGTTGACTAGTGATCACCCCGAGGGGGGGGTGGGCACAAAGAAGATCAAACCAGTCCTGGAACAATACTAAGAACTATATCAGGTGGACCAAGATGGCCGCCAGCACTAGGCCCCAGTGTGCCCTGTATACAGTAGGTAGCTGAGTTCCGTTCAGGAATCCCCCCTGCGCAACCCCAGGGGGGGGCAGATAGTTAGGTGCAATCAGTTCTTAGGATGTGAGGGTCCTGAGCAGATGCAGCTCAATGTGGGTTATGGCTGGGTGGAGCAAGATGGCGGCTGGTACCGGAATTTAGTAGGCCGTGGCAGGAGCAAGCAGCCGAGCTCGTAGCTATGCCGGTCTCCAGGGGGTAGGAAGGTGCCCGGTCTGATGGAGGGGTGAGAGGTAGATGTCCCCTTATTCTGGAGCCGAATCCGGGCTCTCCGGCCTTCAAAATTGCGGCGGCCGCGCTGTGGAGTCTGCTACAGCGGCTCAAATCTCGCCTCCGACGGGCATCCACGCTGGCCAATTTGCATCCCGGTGTTAGGGCAGGGACTAGGGGAGCCTAGTAGGGGGGTCAGCGTTGCTCACCAGCCTTAGGGATAGCAGGATGGTGGTGGATTGTGATCCAGGCACCAGGAGCTCCTCTCCCCAAGTTCACTTTTTTAAAACAAACTTTATTGAAATGTCACAAGGTGACATTTCATAAAGTTCTTTTGGTCAGTGTGCAGTGACCGTGCTGCACTGGAAAAAAGTGCTGCATACATTTTGCCTTGTCTTGCATTGGAGGTGCGGATGGACTCTGCCAGAATAGCTACCCAATGCATATCTACACTTATTATAGACTGATGAATATAAGGAAAAGGATAGGAACTGTATAGGTAGAGATTAAGGGGCAAGTAGAAAGCTGTACTTTCATTCTGCTTGCTAGTTCTTTGGGTAAGCAAACCATTTGTTACACTTATTATTAAAGTGATACCAAAGTCTTGTTTTTTTTTTTCTTTAAAAATAACAAACTTGTTATACTTACCTCCTCTGTGTAGTTGGTTTTACACAGGGCAACCCAGATTCTCCTCTTCTTGGGTCCCTCTCCAGCACTCCTGGCTCCTCTCTCCTGTCGAGTGCCCCCACAGCAAGCAGCTTGCTATGGGGGCACCTGAGCCACAGCTCTCTGTGTCCATTCAGACACAGAGCTGCAGTTTAGCCCAGCCCCCTCTCTCTCGATTGGCTAGCTGATTTTGATTGACAGCAGCAGGAGCCAATGGCGCAGCTTCTGTGTCTCAGCCAATCAGAAGGGGGAGTCCCGGATGGCTGAGGCACTCGTGCACATCGCTGGACATCGCTGGAGGAAGATGGGGCAAGTATTAGGGGGCTGCTACACTCAGAAGGCTTCTTAGCTTAATGCATTTAGTGTATTAAGATAGAAACCTTCTGACTTTACAACCACTTTAAGGCTTTTTCAATTCATATTTTGGTTGATCTGAGGTCAGCAGTCATTTTTAGCACGCCGTTCCATCCATAGCAACCTTTTTTTTTTATATTTTTCTTTTCAAAGCTTTTGTTTTAAAGGGGGTAGTATGTAGTTTTTGGGGGGTGTTTAATGATTTTTATTATATGCTGTTAAGACTTTTATTTTAGGTTCTTTTCATTTACCAAGGGTGGGTTTTTGGGATTTTTATTTTTTTTAATTTATATTTTTTGTTGGTAGTGCCTTTTTTAAAATGTTGGGTGCTCATTCACTTGCTACTGACAATCTGCTCTTGGAGCTTTTGTTTATTCGCAGCACACTGCTGCATCATTTGAAAGAAAAACGAAGGTAGACCGTCAAAATTCCTGTGCATCCTTACATGTTTCAATCGACTTGCCATCTTCCTCAAAGCCAGGTTGGCGCTGAAGAAGAGGGCAAGTCCCTCAATTTGCGTTAGTCTTCCAGACCTGTATCATTTCTCTGTGTGATGTAATGTGTTGTAAGGATACACAGGAATGTTGGCGGTCTGTACCTGGATTTGTTTTGCCGAGCTTGTACATACGTTGGTTTGTGAGTGTACAGTATAATACATTTCTTGATTTTATCAATAATGTTTATCTAAGGATAATGCACTAGGCTGGCGCGTCCTCTGTGTTTATGGTTGCAGCTTGTCCAGACTACTCCAGCCTTATGGCCTGTACACATGATCCGAAAATCGGACGAAAAATACCGCATACGATGCGATCGTATGATAATCGGATCGTTAGCACACAGCTTACGAGAGCCGATCATGACAGTTCATCAGATAATATTCGATCGGACAAGCATGAAAATTTTGATCGCATGGTGCCCGATCGTACGATTTTCGTTTAATCAGTACAGTTGTCGTCCAAAAATACAATACAAATACACAACAACACATGACATCACTTCCGATATTTTATTCTGTCGTACGAGAATATTCGTGACTTTAGTACACTCATCCGATTCGATCTGAGATTAGCATGCAACAAAAAACGGACGATCTGTCGTCCCATTTTTGGATCGTGTGTACGGTGCATTAAGATGGCAGCAAATCGTGGCATTTCCATGTGAGTCAAGACTGAAAGAGATTAGGTGCCTATAGCATCTGAATACCCCTTTCAAGTGCAGGAGGTCTTTTTTTGTCTGCTTCCATATTTATGTAAAAAAGGCCCAGCTGTTTTGCCCTGTAAACCCTATTTACAGTAACTAACCTCAGATTCTGTATAGCAAATCTATTCCAGATTTTTATGCTAGCCGATTATTACATTTATATAAAAGTTCAGTCACTGAACATCGTCTGCTGTGTTTTGTTTTACATTATTCTGATTACAATGAAGCTTATTCAGTCTCTCATTCCATAATGTTCCCTCCAGCACTGCAGGAAAAGGAAAAAACGCTCAGTTCTTTTTTTTATTCCTAACAAAAAAAAATACAGTTTTTATATGTAAAAGATGTCCAGTGTCACAAAGCCAAATTAAGTAGCCCCTGTTCTGCCAGGGGCAATATTAAAGCTAATTTATAATTAATTAGTGTGCAAGGAGCGAACCCAAAACACGGTGCATTTTTGCTTCGTTAAGCACATTGTACTGGCTTTAGTAAAAATGTAATGCACGTGTCTATAATGAGCCTTGGTTTGGCTATTTGCTTAACTATTTTACAGCCCGAGGCAATGGGGGACCTTGTTGACAGTAAAATATTTGTATTTTTAGCAGCTGGAATAATGCACAGTTTGCATTATTGTAATACTGTAGCATGATGTCAGTTCATTTGATTTTCTTCTGCTGCTTATAGTGAAATTCCACTATTGTTTAGAAACAAAATAATCCTTTCCAGCTTGGTGATATAAATTGCAAGGATTTTAAGAAAATGTCATTGCAGATTATTTTGCTTGTCCTGTTCTCTTGATACATGACATGTCATTATACGCTCCTCCATAAACTTTGTCAAACAAACAACTAAGTTGGAGGGTCTGCTTGATATAATAACAATCAATCCAAGGGCCTTATTTAAAATGTAAAGTGCATGCTATACCATCTGTTGGACACAGCAGTGTTTAGTTTACTCATAAAATGCAGACCACAATGTGGAGCCTTGTGTCTATGGAGTGTTCTCTGCATAACTGTAAACTTGGTGATAGGAGGAGAGCCTGGTTGCATGACTTTGGCAGGTCATTTGCCCAGCCTGTCCTCCTCCCAGCACTATTTTTCCCCATTAATGAAACTGAATGGGACCTTGCTTGCTTTGGAGTTCCAGTACAAGCACAGCGCTGAACACAATTTAAAAACACAGCACTGTGTATATGCATGCGCCTTTTTTAATGCAGTGGTTTGGCACCATACTTGTTTTGTAAATTGCACCCTCAGTTGTTAAAAGAGAAAAACCTACATTTCAGCATCCCTTCAGACATGCAATATCTTGCAACCGGAGTCAAGTACTTGCTGCTGTTACTCAACCAACACTTTTAGCACATCCACCAGTGGCGGCTTTTGCTAAACTTTTGGGGGGGGCAAACAAAGCCCCCAGAAATCCGCACTCACCCCTCCACGGCATGGTCCCCCCGCACTCACCCCTCCATGGCATGGTCCCCCCACACTGCCACGGCACAGTCCCCCCACACTCACCCCTCTACGGCATGCTCCCTCGCACTCACCCCTCCACGGCATGGCCCCCCCCACACTCACCCCTCCATGGCATGGTGCCCCGCACTCCCCACTCCATGGCATGGTCCCCCCGCACTCTCCCCTCCATGGCATGGTCCCCCCACACTGCCACACCACGGCACAGTCCCTCTGCTCTCACCCCTCCATGGGATGGTCCCCCCGCACTCACCCCTCCATGGTATGGTCCCCAACACTCACCCCTCCATGGCATGGTCCCCCCACACTAACCACAACACGGCACGGTTCCCCCCGCACGCAGTCCTCCACGGTATGGTCCTCCCACACTCGCCTCTCCACGGCACGGTCCCCCCACACTCAGCCCCTCCATGACTTCCTTAGCTTCTCCTCCAACCCGATCTGCCTCCTGTCCTGATTAGCCGGGAGGAGAAGCCGGAAGACAATAGCGAATATTGATTTGCTAGTGTCACACGTGGGTGGATTCTGCTCCCCGAGCCCAACCTTTTTCAAGCCAATTAGAGCCTCAAGCTCTAATCATGTGGCTTAAAAGAAAAAAAGACTCATACATGTACACACATATATATATACATATGAGTCCAGCGCCCTGCATGCATCCCCACATGCAAACTAGGGGACGGCACCCCTGCGCCCCTAATGGACCGGCTGCTCCTGACACCCACAGTATCATTGCTGGCAAATCCTCCAGTAATGCCACAGTACTATTTTTTCTAATAGCAGAGGTATATAGAACAGTTACGAGGCACTCTGAAAGTAGAACCATAAAGGGTTTGTTAACCCAACACTTCATATTCCTGATATGTGCCTGCTGTAACATGTACTTGTATGAGAAAGTATCCTGTTCTCTTTGTATTAATTCCTTTGTGTGAAATACCTGGTGTTCCTGCTAGTCCCCTTACTTTCCTATTAAAAAACTGACCACACTAAGCAGGAGAGCACACTATGGCCAGTTTCTATCTCTTCTGGGAACTCAGCTTGCTTTCCTCCAACGATCAGTCTTGTTCTGACATGCCCCCTTTGCACAGCCATACACTGGGAACCTTAGCATGCTGCTGCTTCTTCTCCCCCAGTTCTTATGCAGATGAGAACTGAGGGAATGTGATCACTCATAAAAAAGGGGAAAAAAAAGGTATTTATAATGTTATTTTTACAAAGATAAAAACACACAAAGCGGGAGTGGAACTCAGTGCTAAAGTAGTCTACAGGCACTCATATATCTTGTTAGTAATATAAAAGAGACATCAGAAGAATGAATGATGTAAATAAAAGTTATCAAAGTAAATCTCAATAAAGTGTTCTGTGGGGTGAACCCCTTTAAGTTAGTCTCTGATGTAAATGCTGCAGTTGGTGGCGATGCTGCTTTAGGCACGGGCTGGGGACCCGGAGACTGTGAGAGAAAAAGGGCAAGAAAGCAAAGAGAAATGCCAGGCAATTCCTGGTGCATCGTTATTTTATTTAAGTAAGCAAGGTATTGACAATATAGATTGCACTCACATAGTGCTCAGTTGGTAAAGGCTAACCACGTCCAGCATGGTAACAGAAACGCCGGTGAATCCCTTGGATGTAGAGCCATGAGCGCCGGCAGAGGCGGCTCTAGGCTTTGTGAGGTCTTAGGCAAAACCTAGACATGAGGCCCTACTCACGCCCATAATGGGAAAAATAATTCAAGCGATAAAAAAATGAACTTTATAAATTGCATATATTAAGAGCTTTAAAGTGCCGGTGTCAGTACTCTCTATCTCGGTGCTGGTGTCAGTGTCAAATTAGGCAGTTGTGAGGCCCCTCTGAGTGCGAGGCCTTAGAAGACCGCCTAATTTACCTAATTAGAGAGCCGCCTCTGAGCGTCGTATGTCAGTGGGGAGCTGAAGCCTCGAGGGACCGCGGGTAGACGCTGGCTGGGTTACTTGGCGTGGAGATGACCCAGAGCTGTGAACCTGGGAGATGCCTACCACTGTGTTTGGCCAATCAGAACACGTTTCGGAAACAGGGCCACACCTCCTTCATCAGCTCGCACTTTTTCTCTCACAATGTTTTTTTTTTATCTTTACACAAATGTTTTGCCTTTTATTTCTATTTTAAAAGGAATGGGTTGTTTTACAAGGTGATCGTTTACAATCACTTTAAACAGAGCTGTGAAAGCGTACATGCTAGTTAGATCCACTTCCCATTTTACTGTTTGGAGCAACAGAGAGTGACAGACATTATGATGAAGAAAGTGGACATAGCAACACTGTCACAACCCTCGCTTCCCAGGTAATCTTCACAGACCCTCTTTCAGTTTTTTGCCTTCTCTGGCAGTCAAGACTCAACAGATCGGCAAATTTGCACTGCTTATAAAGGGCTGATATAAACAATGCCCATCTACCTTGGCATTATGGTGCATGCCAACCCCAGTAGTGCCTGGGCAGTCCTCACATATCCAATTTTAATTAGGCAACACCAAGGCAGGAGAGAGCACACTCATCACCAATTTGGGGCTCCACAATTTAGAACAAATCTAGAAAATAATCCTCTCATACAGTCTTGGTAAGTACTGTATCTCATCAAAGATGAAAGTCTTGCTGGAGCAAGCCAATGCTAAAGATTATTAAAATTTAACCTCAAGCCCCATGTTGTCTTCTGTAAAAACAGTGAGCTAGTTACATTAGGCAGAGAATCTGTGTAGACCACCCCTAACCTTTCCATGGCTGCAATTGTTTACAAATTTGGCAACTTTTACAAGACCATAACTGACTGTAAATTAATGTGGAACTTTAAAAAGCAGGTATTCTTTTATTGCAGAATGGACTTTGTTTGGTTCTTCTGCCTTCAAGTATATGTAAACACTCACCTTGTAAAACAACCCATTCAGTTTAAAATAGAAATAAAAGGCAAAACATTTGTGTATAACTATTACAAAAAACATATAAATATCCTTTCCCTCTTTTATTTTATGAGTGAGGTGATAACCTCTGTTTTCAGCTGCATAAAGAGCTCAGAGAGCAAGGGGAGGAGAAACGGCAGCACACTGGTCCTCCCAGTTGTGCAAGGGGGGATGTCAGGACACGTCTGATTTTTGGGGGAGAGCAGGCTGAGTTCTCAACACTGCTAGAGAACTGACCATGTTGTGCTCTCATGCCCAGGGTGGTCAGTTTTTGAAAGGAAACCAAAGGGACTGGCAGGGCAACTGGGATTTAACACAAAGGAAGCAATACGAAGAGAACAAGATACTGTTTTATATAAGTGCATGTTACAACAGGCACATATTGGGAATATGAAATGTTGGGTTTACCTATTTGTTAAAACATACTGTTTTACTGCATACTGCAGTTTTCTTTTGAGTGGGCACTGAGTTGTGCGTGCCCAGCTCAGTGTACATTCTTAGCACACTGTGGATGCCAGTATGAAGCTGTGTGCTTGTAAAGGAGTTACATTATCTCGGGCTGGCAAAAAACAGTAGCCAAAGACATCACATTGTTGTAAGGGTCGATTTGGCAGATAAGCATGCCATAATGTGCAAGTATACTGTACACATTTTGGAAAGTGCCTACCCACCACAATGCAGACTTTGAACTTAGTTCCACTTTAAAGTAAAAAGGTATCTTTTAACAACAAGAAATTATTAAATTGATAGCATAAGTTAGGGCCCTTTCACGCAGGCTTACTGTGTATGGGGCCTGTTTTTGCTCAGTGGGGATTGATCCGCTGATCCCCGCTGAGCTGACGGATGACAGATCCGTGTCCGCTCACTGAGCAGAGATGAACTGTCAGATCTCCGCTCTCCTCTATGGAGATCAGATGAAAACGGACCACCTGTCCATTTTCATCCGATCCGATTGTACAGACGGATGGCAAATAGGGTTTCCATCCGTCTGTATGTCACAGACAGGATCCGCCGCTCCATAGGACTGCATGGAGTGTCCGTTCAGGCAGATGCATATACTGTGGATGGGGCTATAACAATCAGGGCTTATGTTCAGTATCAAGGTTATGTTTTTAAGCCTTTTTGTTGGATTCGATTTTATTATTCCTGAACCTGTTTTTTGGGTTAAATTGATTGCAATACTTATATTTTATCTGATGCATGTGTGCCTTTTATAAGACCCCATACACACTATTAGATTTTCTGCAGATTTTTGTCTTCAGATTTACCAAAACCATGTAGTGCAAGGGCCTGCCTGATTGCATACAAATTGAAACTCTTAAGGTTTGACCTCATATTATATGGTTTTGGTAAATCTGAAGGAAAAAATCTGCAGACAATCTAATAGTGTATATGGGGTCTTAGAAGCAATGCACCAGTAAAGTCCCTTAGTAACTTTTGCCTTTATAGACAGCCACTTACTTGTTTATGCATCATGGGATGTGGTGCCATCCAACTCCTATTTTAACCCTTGGCTTTTTGAAAGTTTACATAAAGAAAACATTTATATTAAATGCATTATATATCTTTGCTTCTTTTTAGACTGTTATATATAATGACAGCTTTGTTGTGATAAAATTCATTTGGCAGTAGATTGAGGAATTGCAGCATCTGCTCATAACTTAAAGTAGAACTACAGGCAATTTTTTTTTTTTCTACATTTTGGATAAAGCAAGGGAGGTTTATAATCTGTGTCAGATTTTTTTTCGCCATCTGTGTCCCATTGCGGAGATTTCTCTTCACTTCCTGTTTCTTAGCCAAACAGGAAGTGAGAGGGAAGCTTTGCAAATTAAGAAAAGGATCGGGGACCTCCAGGTCACCAGAACTAGTGTCCCCAAGTGTCCCCATTGGAAGATTTCCCTTTCTATTACTTTTCTGGAAACTACCCAAAATTTGTGATTTTCTTTTACTTTCACTTTCCATGATAATGGTAAACAGCAAAATTAGAGAGGGTGATCTCCCTAATGGGAGCACAGACAGCAATAAAAACTGACAGACGTTCTAATCCTGCTCCACTCTATCCAAAACTAAAAATAAATGTTTTGCCTTTAGTTATACTTAAGCCATAATGTTTTATTAAGGCTATTAAAAATCTGTTCTACAAACAGAAGAATGTGGAATTCACAGACTCTTTGGAGAAACGTACAATATATATTACACAACTTTACAATACACTGAACTAACTCAAGGGATTTACTAAAAAAAGGGAATCTGTGTTTACTTCAAACATTTAGTTATTCACATGAGAAAAATCATGTTTTTTGTCTTTCCCCTGATTGTAAAGTTTACACAGATTATTTTATTTTATTTGACTAAATCACCCCAGTGAGTATTATATACAGTTTCTATATTTTATTATATATTTTCATGTGACAACACTGAAATATATTATTTTATATCTTTGACATATATTATGAGTGACCCCACTAAATCAGTTTATTTTATTTTATTAGACACATTTGAAATGTTAGTCCCCTTTCTGTTTTTTGTACTAAAAAGAGTACACTTATTGATTTACAAACTTCATTTGTGTCTAAGGGA
>BLSH010435886.1:1085908-1096096 GCA_018402905.1 Glandirana rugosa
TGATTCTGGCCCTACGGTAATTTCAAATACACACACATTTCCGTCCAAAGGGTTATGAACACCATTATATAACACATTGTATATATGTGAACGTTAGTCTTTATAAGTTGGGGGGGGTGGAGTTATCTGTTATATCACTACAACTACTTTCTATTACTTTTATTTACTTTTTTTTTTGAGCACTTTATTGTTTGTTATAAATAACTATGTATAAACTCAATAAAACTGTTGTCTTCAACTGAATTGAAACCTCAAGTTTACTTTTAACATTCAGAACATTGAGCTTGGTTGGGGAAAAGATGCTGGAGTCTCCTGGAGTGGCCTTCTCAGTCACCAGATTTAAATCCTATTGAAAATCTTTGGTGGGATTTGAAGAAGGCAGTTGCAGCACGGAAGCCATCAAACATCACTGAGTTAGAGGCTTTTGCACGTGATGAATGGGCAAAGATTGCAATCGAGAGGTGTAAAAAGCTTGTCAGCACTTATCGAAAGCGCTTGTTAGAAGTTATAAAAACTAAAGGGCGCTCCACAGGGTACTGAAGCTGGGGGTTGAATAATACTGCACATGCTCATGTGTTACAAGACTTACAATTTTCATTTGAACTCCAAAGTTAAGTCAACTTCTGTTGTCAAAATAACTCAAATATGTATCAATAAATATTGTTTGTTATTTCACGAGTTTTTTTTTTCATTTATTTTCATTATCTTTCATCAACATCACTATATTGTCTATTGAGGTGGGGGGGGTTGAATATTTCTGATTGCAAGTGTATATATGTTACACAATATATTACCACAAGTATTGGGAAACCTGCCTTTACACACACATAAACTTTAATGGCATCCCGGTCTTAGTCCGTAGGGTTCAATATTGAGTTGGCCCACCCTTTGCAGCTATAACAGCTTCAACTCTTCTGGGAAGGCTGTCTACAAGGTTTAGGAGTGTCTATGGGAATGTTGGACCATTCTTTCAGAAGCGCATTTGTGAGGTCAGGCACTGATGTTGGATGAGAAGGCCTGGCTCGCAGTCTTTGCTCTAGAGGTGTTCTATGGGGTTGAGGTTAGGACTTTGTGCAGGTCAGTCAGGTTCCTCCACCCCAAACTCACTCATCCATGTCTTTATGGACCTTGCTTTGTGCAATGGCCTGCAGTCATGTTGGAACAGGAAGGGGCCACCCCCAAACTGCTCCCACAAAGTTGGGAGCATGAAATTGTCCTAAATGTCTTGGTATGCTGATGCTTTAAGAGTTCCCTTCACTAGAACTAAAAGCTCAACCCCTGAAAAACAACCCCACACCAAATGATTTGGGCCAGACATGTAGCAGAATACAATTTGGCCAAAATGTATGAAGACATTTGATCTTTTTGATTTTTTTATTGGATACGTTTTGTAGCAGAAAGTATTTTTGTTTTTGTTTCTTTTGTTTTTGTTTTTTTTTTGTTTGTGTTTTGTTTATATTGCAAATAAGAAAAAACTCAGTGGTGAGCAAATCCCACCAAAAGAAATCTCTATTTGTGTGAAAAAAAATGATATAATTTAATTTGCATACAGTGTTGCTTGACCGTGCAATTGCCAGTTAAAGTAGTGCAGTGCTAAATAGAAAAAAATGCCTGGTCATGAAGGGCGTAATCTTCCGGAGCTGAAGTTGTTAATATTTCGTTTTGGAATAGTGTGCGATTTTCATAATAGGGAACATATAAATCTCATGCAATTGCCAGCTTTTAGGACAGGGGGAACAAATGTTTGGGCAATACAACTGCTTCAGGAACGTCTGCTTGTGTCCCTCTAGTTCCTGTAATTTTAAGAGAATAGGAAAGCTATTATAATCACAAAGATATTGATGTCTTTCTGTTGCTAACATACAGTAGCCTATAGTCTTTGAATGCTTGTACCGCAAACTGGTATCGCAAAGCTTTTCTTTTTCCCAAGGGTTACTTGTCCCACAGTTGTTCGCATAACCTGTTGTATCTCAAAATTGTTCCAGTCAAGGCACCAAAACTATGCACAATATTGAGGCACCCCATTTTAAAATGTAAAACTAAATCAATAGTTTTATGTAACCAAGGTCCCCCTCAACAGTGGCTGGTTGCTGTGGTCCACCTGCTCACACTGCCCTCAATCACATCCATACCGCTTTCAGAGTCACAGAACAAGCTGGTACTTTGTTTTTTTTTTTGTTTCATTAGGGGAATTGAACTTGGATGGGAGTTGGGATGTTGTGGGATGCCCAAAGAATTAGTTCCATTTACACTGGACCTCTATATACACCTCCGTAAATACATTCCTCCTTCTTCACTCCAGCACATAACTTGCTGCATGGTTACTGCTTGATCCTCTCACTTGCACTTCTCTTAATTCTCCAAATGAGGCCTAGAAGGAAATTTACTAGGTCTCTGGTGTTTCTTCAGCCTAGCTAGCACATGGTGAGGCCTGCTATAGTGTGAGCAGGACCTCTAAACCATCCATTACAGGTCGGGACAGCTGGCCCCAAAGTGTAGAATAAAAGTTACTACTGTGCTAGCCGGCTCGATGGACTACTACTCCCAGCCCATCCGCTTCCTCCAGGCCCTGCCAGCCACTTCAGCTGCGACGGCCTTCACCATTACTATGGTAGTACCACAGTCCCTCACTGACTTCTGCATCCTTTCCATGCCTCTACTTCTCTCCAGGGTGTGTGCCACTCACCAACCACCGGTGGACTCCTTGCTGAGCTTCTCCAGTAGCACTGTCTGTTGCTCTCCTGCTCCCTGGGTCAGGATTCCTCTTGGGTTTGTATGAGGAACCCCTTCCACTCCTTCAGCTCCCCGGCCTCAAGGTCACCCCCCCAGACTGGGGGCTCCCTGTGGGGCCTCAGCAACCTCAGCTACATACCAACTCTTCCACCCAAACTTACTTTTCCCAGACTGGGCTAACCCTGGGTATTTAAGGAGGCCTGCCCCCTGCCAATGCAGATTGGGGATTGGTCAGGGCTCCTTAGAATACCCCAGATGGCTACACCTCCCTCCCAACTCTCTGTCTTGAACATTCTACCAGCTTCTGAAAAGAAGTGGAAGGTCCGGTGAACTCATCTGTGAATCACCCAGTCCTACCTGAGCCAATCCTGGCCCAGAAACAAAAACAATCAGGCCTGACTAAATTTCCCTCACCTACCAAAAAAAACATTCACTAGCTCCTACCTAAGTAGGGGGCGCTATATTTACATAATGCAGTCACATCCACACATGTAGGACACCCAACAATAGAGATGGTTTCTTCTTCCAAAGCAAATACACCTTTGCACACTGGTACTGACTGGTATTCCAATGTTTCTCTTCTCCCTCAGTTTTTCTCCCTCACTCAGCTAATGTGACCCCAGTGCTGACAGATATAGGTAGGGCAAACAAGGCTGCTTCGTTGGCACCCAATGTCCTCCTTATCAACCGGGCACACTCTCCTGTTATGCGGGGAAACCCACATCCAATTTGCATGACAGCAGAGTGTGCCCGGCTCTCACCGCACCCCTGAAGACACTTGAGGGCACCCTGGTGGCATAAGCTGAGCATTATTTATAGATGTTCAGTAATAGAACTGTAGTACACAATTATACATGCTGGTGGTGCTGCAGACTGAAACTGCAGCTGCTAGTGACAAAAGGGGTAGTTGAGTGAAGAAGGAAGAACATTTCAGGTTTGATCATAAAACCTTTTAAGTAAAATGTTACTGGGTAACATTTGCATTGCTACAGTACTTTACATCATAAACAATGCAATCTTTTAAAGTTTCTATTTCACCATTCTTATATCCTTCCATGTGTCTCAGTGCTGCTGATCTCTTGCAGCCTCCGTGCTGCCACCTCCTGTCTGCATGCATTCCAGTGATGGGTGTATGGCATTTCTCAGGGAGGATTTCCTGATGGTGACAGCAGTGGATCCTGCCTACATAATGTGTGTTGATATTGTCACGTGTAATCTCCATCAGATGTGACAGGGTGACAATGCAGAAGACCAATAGAGTGCTGTTTCCCCATCACAGGAAGTTCCTGTACTAGTCTCTTCATGACAGATTTATCAGGTATTATTTTAATAAAAATTGGAGATTAAATGTTGAACATTTTTTTAAAATTACAATAACATTCTAAAGCTTATACAGATTTATTGGGACTGGGTTTACATATACTTTAAAGGAAATACAGAAGCTGACCTCCTTCTAAAAATGTGAATTGCCTGGCTGTCTCTGGCTTGAATATTTTAGGACACTAATCTGGAAGATGCACGGTGATTAAAAAAAAAACAGACTTAAGTCATAACTCTTAATTTGCATATTTATTTTGATATAGATATAGCTATTGCTCCAATGCAGTGGCCATGAAACTAACATTTTCAGATAGAGAAGGCAATAACAGCCTCTACACTTCTTAAGTACAGTTTCCCTTTAAAAACTGTTGCTTACTGCTGCCATTCGGTGAGTAGCGCCCGAGGGTTAATTTTCACCACCCCTAGGGGGCAGTAAAGGGCCTGGGTCTGCTTATCCAATTATTTCCTAACTACAGCTCTGGTTAGCTGTAATTGTAGTACATAGCAGAGCACACTGAAGGTGGAGAAGAATGTACAAGACACAAGAACTAAATTGAGAGAGGAAAAGATAAGGAGGCGAGAATGAAAAAACGCATTAATAGTAATGTTGGAAGCGGTGAGATTAATTGAAAGTGAGCGTTGTTTTATTCACTTTGTACTAAATACAAAGACGAGCAGAAATACATTTTTCTAAACTATGCAAAATAATAACATATCTCTGTTTTGCTGTAGGGGAAATATGAAAAAAAAAAGCTGAAATTATATTAAAATGTGTTTTGGCAGGAAGGAGGGAGGGATTGTAATATTCGCACAAGCCATTCCCTAGATACAAGCCTAACCATCTGGGTTAATATACAGCAACGAGTTGTTAATATAATCAAGGAAAAATAATGTAAGCCGGAGAAAATAGAATAAATGGAATGCAGATTGGCCAGTTTGGGCAGTGATTAACAGATACGTCAAGGCAATGTCCATCAACTTACTGGGGATCTCTAAAGCAACCCTGTCATCAAAACAAATTTTATTGGTTGAACTAGATGGGCTTGTATCTTTTTTCAACCAGACTTAGTTTGCTTTCACACTGAAAGCGCCAGCCGTTAGTGGTAAAGTGCCGCTCGTTTTAGCGGCGATTTACCCCTGTTTAAGCAGTGCTTTTCAGCCGCTAGCGGGGCGCTTTTAACCCCAAAGAAGGCTTTTCAGGTGCTTTAAAAAGCGCTGCCCATTCATTCCAATGGGCAGGGCGGTTTGGGAGCGCTGTATACACCGCTCCCAACCTGCCCCAAAGATGCTGCTTGCAGGACTTTTTTTCCCGTCCCGCAAGTGCACCACCCCAGTGTGAAAAGACACACTGGAATGAATGAGAGGCAGTTTTCAGGCGCTTAGTAGAGGCTATTTCCAGCGCTAAAGCGCCTGAAAACCGCCCGGTGTGAAAGGGGTCTAACTATGTAAAATGACCCCAAAAATATATACCTACCTGCAAAAGCAAAAAATCTATTAACTAATAGGTCTCCCTACTGTCTATCAAATGCCTTATGAAGAGCAATCCAATGCAGATCGCTCATCAGAAAGCACCACAAGTGTAAACAAGCCTTTGCTGTGTAACCTGAGCAGATGCCCATTCAGTATTATAACAGCAAATGGTTAGATGTTGGATCTTTGAGCTGGTGGATGTAAATGTACTTGTGTCCATTTATCTTTACATGGAAAAGGGTGCAGTCCTGGTTGCATACGAAGTGCAGGTAATTGCCGGCTGTGCGAATAGTCAGGAATATTGCAGTGCCCACCAAGGCCGGTACAAGACAGGCGCAGAAGGGACGGATGCCCTGGGCTCTACCATTTTCTGGAGGAGGGGGGGTGCAGGTGAAGTTTCTTAAACAACTCACTATACCGCAGCCGCGGCCGCTGCCCCTGCCTCTATCTCAAAAAATGTGTGTGATAAAACAGTAAGAGTGTGCTGAGTGCGTTCCTGCACTCGGCACAAGCCCTTCATTCATCTTCCTTCTCCCTCCCAGCACTGTGTTTTGGCCTAAGCCGACAAGGCCCAGGCCTAGGGCGGCACTTTGCAGGGGGGCGGCCCCCCAAGAAAAAAAGTCCCTTCCTCCTCCCAAGCCAGCCCATTCGCTGCCGCAGTTGCTGCCTGCAACGTTTGGAGAGCGTCTCTCTCATGGAGCACAGATCACCCCTCCCCTCCACATAGACAGAAGAGCAGAGAGAGAGCTTGTCAGCTTGTCCTCCTTCCGTCCGCTCCTCCTGTGTTGTGACATGGAGACGGACCCAGCTACATAGTGTAAATCCTGACCTGGAGAGGTGAGAGTATGCGATCCTCACTGTCTCTCCCTACAAACCTCTCACCACTTATCTGAGCTTTCTTTGTTTCTCCTATCTCTGTTATCTGAAATAGGGACAGGCTCTGGAAATTAACCCTCTGTGTTCCTGGTGCTAGGGGAGGACTGTGCTTCTGTACTGTTGTTCAATTGACATTTACACTGCTGCTTACCTAAATGGTTAAGTCTACAGCTTATCATCTACAGGCTGCTATAAATGGCATTTAACACCTTAGTGTCTGCTTGTATGTGGTTAACCTTCCATAGCTACCTGTATCCCTAATGCTGCCATATGAAGAAAAGTGTAATTTCTTTATAGATCAGTTTGGATTTTATTGCCCCTCCGGCTTTAAGTGGTTGTCAAGTCTAAAAAAAAAAAAAAAACATGCAATAGAAAGGCGTAATGAACTAGTATGCATCACATACTAGCTCATTATGAAATGCTTACCTTAGATTGACGCTGTAGCAGTGGTCCCCGAGCACCGCTGTGACTGGCGACATGCTGTGTCCATCGTCTTCCAGGATCCGACCAATCACAGCGCAGACTCCAGTGCTGTGATTGGCAGGAGCCGTGCTGACATCACTCCCGCGCATGCACACGGGAGACGTCATTCACGGCACACTTAGTGAAGAAACGGCCGAGTCGGGCCATTTCCTCACTGCGCATGTGTAGATGACGTTGGCAGATATAGGGAATATCTCCTAAACGGTGCAAGTTTAGGAGATATTCCCGGGACCTACAGGTAAGCCTGAATATAGGCTGACCTGTAGTGTAAAGTGGTTGTCATGACTTGACAACTACTTTAAGGCACCTTTCACAGGCTTTTCCATTCAGGTCCGCCTGTCCATTTTTCAGGTGGACCTGATCAGACGCTCCATTCACCTCTATGGAGCAACTGCAACATGTCTGCTCACATCCGCCACTATCCAATCCGATCTGGTCCCTCCGCTAAATCCAGACGGATGGAGACCCTATTTTCCATCCATCTTCAGATGGGATCAGATGAAAACGGATCCGCCTGTCAATCTCCATAGAGATCCCTGCTGAGCAAGCGGAGTCTGTGAAAAAGGGCATGCCATGTGTGAAATTTGGTGAGTAAGTTTAAACATCACCTCCTCCCTATAAAATTACACTAATGCCCCCCTCTGCTGCTCTGATTGAAAAAGACTGCTATTGCTCTTAAAAGCAATCCACACACACATTTCTTTTCAGAGGCAATTGACAGGCAGTGAGGAGGCAATTTGCTGCCTCCTCACCACCTGTAATAAACTGCAGTACAGACCCTTTTACTTGAATGGGTTGCATTTAGTAGTAGTGGGTTGTAATTCTTGAGAGTCAGTGCATAAATTATGGCAGGCTTGTAGGGGCAGGGCCGGCTCAACCACTAGGCGGAGTAGGCGGCCGCCTAGGGCGCCTGGCTACTGTTGATCTGTCACTGGCTACTCTGCATTGATTCATGTACTGACGGTGTCTGACGGGCACAGGTGAAGCTGTATTTGATGGGCACAGGTGAAGCTGTATTTGATGGGCACAGGTGAAGCTGTATTCGATGGGCACAGGTGAAGCTGTATTCGATGGGTACAGGAGAGGCTGTATTGACGCTGGTGAAGCTGTATTTGATGGGCACAGGTGAGGTTGTATTGATTGGTGCTGGCGAAGCTGTATTTGATGGGCGCTGGTGAGTCTGCATTTGATTGGTGCTGATCAGGCTGCATTTGATTGGCACTGATCAGGCTGAGCAGGGGTGGGGCCAAGGAAGGGGGGGGGGGGCGGCAAAATAAGGTTTTGCCTAGGGTGTCAAAAATCCTTGCACCAGCCCTGTGTAGGGGCCCCAGTGCATTACTTTACCCATGATGCTACTAAGATGGCCCTGGATGTATGGGCAGGAAGTTTAAAGCTCAGCAGCCAGAAGAAGAAAGCTGCCAACAGCAGATCCCTTCCCAGGCATTCATTGTGCTCCTAAGAAGTTTATTAGGCAAAATCTGAGAGGTATAACTGTGTGTAAACCTGTGTCATGCATCTGCCTAATACTCCGCCTACCCTCTTCCGTGGCATCCTTACATATCACAACTTCCTCCTGGCCCGGGCTCTGTGTCGATAGAGGGGAGGACGAGGGGAACTCCCAGGCCAGGTACAATTAGAATGCAATTGGATACCCTTATTGGGCACTGGTAAGGAAATGCTGATGGGTACTGGTGAGGCTACATTGGTGCGTATTGGTGAGGCTGTGCTGATGGGCACTGATGAGGCAGCACTGATAAGGCTGCATTGATTGGCACTGATGAGGCTGCACTTGGTACCCACTTTCAATGTACAGCAAGGAAGAGGTGGAGCTCTAAGAGAAAAAGGTGGAGCCTAAAGATCAATGGGTGTGGTTTACAGATGACAAGGCGGGTCTTAAACATGAAGGGGTGTGGCATTGACAGGAAGGGGTGGGTCATATTTAAATTAGGAGGTGCACAAGTTTTGTCAGGCCTAGGGCAGCACAAAACCTAAACACCACTTCTCCCTCCCCTAAGGAGGTGTGACGTTACGGAGGCGCGCTGTGAGGACTCGGAATGTGACATAGAAGAGGAGCCTGCTGTCTCGCCGCCACTCCACTCTACCCGCAGCTGCAAGTTGTAAACCGTCTGGTCCTAGGCAGTGCTGTGCAGCCAGTGTGTATAGAGGAGTTAGACTTACAGACTAACAGTCAGTATTGAATTTGTAAGCATAATGGTATAGAAGACGCAGATGTTTCTGATTGCATAATAAATGGATTGATTGGGGAAGGGGAGGAGGCTGAAGGGAGGTTGATAACAAAGGCGGCTTTTCAAATTAGGCGGCCACCTAAGGCCTTGCGGCTGCCTAATTTACCTGCTGTGTTCTTTTGAAATGACACTGACCCGGGGGGGGGGGGGGGGGGGGACACAGTTTGCCATCTTCACCCAGGGCACCAAATTACCTTGTCCCGGCACTGGTGCACAGCTATCCACACACAGATGTCAATCCCAGTCACAGAAATCAGCAGACATTATATAATAGAAGTTACTTAGTGACAGTCTCACAGACACACGTAAACCTCGGCCTTACATAAGTGACCCCTCCCTTGCATCAGGGTCCCCAGAGTCTTCCCCTTATATCAAGGTCCCCAAGGTCATCTCCTTAAATCACGGCCCCCAGAGTTTCCCTCTTACTTCAGGGTCCCCACAAGTCCCCTCTTATATTGGGGTCCCCACAGTCCCCCTCCTTAAATCAGGGTCCCCCAGAGACGCCCCCTTACAACAAGGTCCCCAGAGTTCCCTCCTTTTTCATCAGGGTCCCCGTGGTCACCCCTTAACATTGGGGTCTGCAGAGTACCCCCTTTACATCAGAATCCCCCCTCTCATTAGGGTTCCCAGAGTCCCATTCCTCACATCAGGGTCCCCAGAATCACCCCCTTTATATCAAGGTTCCTAGAATTCCCCCCTCCTTACATCAGGGTCCCCAGAGTCCCCCTCCTTACATCATAGTCCTCAGAGCTCCCCCCTTACATCATGTCTCCATAGCCTCTCCAGAGTCAAGTTAAATTAAGGGCTTCAGAGTTTCCCCCTCCCATTACATCATGGTCCCCTAAGTCTCCTTTTACATCTGGGTCCTCAGAGTCATCCCCTTAAATCAAGGTCCCCAGATTTTCCCCCTCCCCTTACATCAGGGCCCCGATACCTCTGTACTACATTCCCCCCTCGAGACTCCTGATACTACATTCCTCCCCCTGAGACCCCTGGGACTACATTCCTCCCCCCTTAAGATCCTTGGAACTATATTTCCCCCACTAAGACCCCTGGGACT
>BLSH010435886.1:1130606-1141127 GCA_018402905.1 Glandirana rugosa
TAGTTCATTTTTTTACCCTTCCCCCCACCTACACCTCATCCTCGGATCTCCAACTGATTCCTACTCCACATCCACCCCCCTTCCCATTTTTTTACTTGATTTTAATTTATTTTCCCTATCCCCATTTATTTGTAGGGCACTTGCCCTAGTTTGAAGATGATTTTAGAACAGTTATATGGTTTCTACCGTTAATTAATACTTTTCAGACACAGTTTGAAGATGATCCACATTCACCTCCATTATTGCTTTTTTTTGTTTTTATTTTTTTTTAAATATTTAAAGTTATTTCCCTGTCCCCATTTTTTTTGTAGGGCACTTGCCCTACCCTTACCCCCATTTTACTTCCTTTTGCAGCCCTCTGGGGCTTTCCAGGACTTTGCTACAGCCATTTTTGTGCCTAAAAGTTCGGGTCCCCATTGATTTCAATGGGGTTCGTTGTCCGTGCGATTGTTCGGGTTCCGTCCGGACCCGGACCCGGACTTTGTCCCGAAGTTTGGACGGACCAGCAGAACCTGAACGTCCAGGTGTTCGCTCAACTCTAGTCAGGACCCTAAGGACCAGGATAGGGGAACATTAAAATGGGGCAATGTAGAAAAAAAGTGTATAATACCGCACTAATGCCAAAGATCCCTAAAAAAAGCAGCAGCCTATAAATATGCAATACACATATTCAAACCAGAAACAGAAAAACAAAAATGGGCCGTGCTGGACAATGGTGATAACACAAACTGTGAAAGTGAGATTAGGTAAGGTCTCTATAGATTATGGTCCATATAAATAAACCCTATGGGTAAAGGTCCATGCCGACTGAACTATCATTGGATTCCATTATCACTGTTTATGGGAGTTGGAGGGCTCTTGAGAGTCAGAGCACCTGGACAAAGGAGATTATCAGCCTCTTTAATTTATCAGCAGCTATGCAACAGAGCTGTGTTTCCTTATTGAACTCACATGATGGTAGAGAGCTGGAATGGCCTTACGTGAAAAGAAATTTATTTTTGGAACCGGTCACTGTGGTACAGCACATTCCACAAATTCACAAAAGGGGCAGAGCTATTTTTTTACGGTTCAGCAACTGGGGTAGGGAAATTTGCCTGCTGGTGGTGTACTGCTAGCAGATTGGCTGCAAATACTTGTGGCACCCATTGCTATACATTCATTCCTCTCTGTGCAGGCTTTTGAGAGCACTGGAGATATTCTAGGAGTTGAGATCACAGATGAGGAGCAAGGATAAGTCTGCCTTGTTTTATTATGTCAGTCTTTGAGGTGATGTTGCCAATGGACTGCATGGCAGGTCGTCATATGTCTTGTCAAGCATGTGGTGCCCAAGTGGCTGCTTTAGACATAGATTGCAAACAGCAATGGAGCTCTGTGGTATGATGCAATAGGTTGGCTGCCCTTAAGCTGGCCCCTGGAGGACATCCTACCTCATTGGAGTTGTGCCTCCTTCTCCTTACTTTCCTTCTCTCTTCTCTCAGCCACCCAAGTACAGTCAGTGACCTCATAATCCCCTCCCTCCTCGTCACTGGAGCAAACTTGGAAGTATGCTGCAGCTGGGGAAACATGACTGCTAATTTCTTGCCCTTCTGTGGCACCCCTCTCTCTAGGTTCACGTTACTCCCTTCCTCAACCTGGGAACCAACATTGGAGCCTTGAAATTGCTGTGCATCCTCCATCAGCATGTAACCGGCACTATGGTTGAATAATTTTGGAGACTCCTCCATGCATGATGATGGGGCTACGGAAGGAGTAACTGTGAACAAGGAGCCGGTGGAATAGGCCCCCTTGGCAGCTGTGTTGGAAGGCGAACTAGTGTGAGCCTGGGTGACAGAGGATGAGGCTGGCTTAGTTATCCACTCCACCAATTCTTCTGCATGCTGTGGCTCAATAACACGGCCAGCAGCAGAAAAAAAGGACAAGCGTGACTTGCCTGCAGAGGATGCATCATGTCCACCGCCACCACTTTTCACTGTAGACACAGGCTGCTTGCCCTAATTTAGTGGCCTGTGAGCATCTGCCTCTCCTTGGTGGCCTTCCAGACATATTAGGGATTTGCGCTGTATTATATACCTTACACCACCAAATGCGCTGTATATGTAGTCTACACTGAATGCAGTGTATATGCAGGAAGAAGTCTTTTGTCGGATGAAAACGGTCAGGTTACGGCTCTATTTTCCAGTTACCGCATCCCTGATGTACCACTTATATTGACTGAACAATTACTTTATGCCAGTTCCATCTGACTAGATGTAAGTTCAATACCTTTTTTTTTTAAATTAAACCCTTTTAAACAGATTCACGCTATGCAAGCTTCTTTATCTCCTATGGGCAATGTTCGGTATCTACCTTAAATGTGGAAAATTCCGGCTATGATAACAACTGTGGAGACCCTACTTGAGATCCATACTGTTAAGATGATCTGAGTCCCAGAGGAATTCATACAAAAGCTCATTCTGACCTCCCGCAATAGGAGGTCACTGTTATGTGGTAAGTGCATAGTGTGCTTGGTGGCGGTGAAACAGTCACGGATACATTTATTGCACGGTGGCACTTCATATGAATTCATTTTACCAGGAATTTATCATCACTAATAGTGAAGTTTGTTACTTGGACTTTTTTTTCACTTCATCAATTTTAGCATATCCATTCATAAGTTTTATGAATTGAGACTTTTTAGGACACTCAGTAATTCAGTTGGATGTGTACATGTTATGAATTGAATGCACATGTCACTTTTTGATTATTTAGCACAACACTATTGATACCATTGTTCATCTGTATACATATCTATATACCAGTGGTGCAGCTTTTGGATTTCGTGTATGTTGTTTTGTCACGAGCGCAGTATAATATTTTTGTTTTTGCATATATATACTAGACTGTATAATATATATAAATATACCGCCTGAAGTGTATTACTGTACACCGCCGAATGCACTGTATATATAGTCTACACCAGGGGTAGGCAAGCTGGGGCCCTCTAGCTGTTGGAGAACTTCAAGTCCCATCATGCCTCTGGGGGTAATTGTAACTGTCAGCCTTGCAATGCCTCATGGGAAATGTAGTTCCACAACAGCTGGAGGGCTACTGGTTGCCTACCCCTGGTCTACACTGAATGCAGAGTATATATATACACTATGCTGTATACATATATATATATATATATATATATATATATATATATAAATATATCACCCGAAGTGTATTATATACTGTACACCGCCAAATGCACTGTATATATAGTCTACACTGAATGCAGCGTATATATATATATATATATACTAGACTGTATATATATATATTAATACATCACCCAAAGTGTATTATACACTGTACACCGCTGAATGCACTGTATATATAATCTACATTGAATGCAGAGTGTGTGTATATATATATATATATATATATATATATATATATATATATATATAAAAGTATATATATATACAGTTGTATGCAAAAGTTTAGGAAACCCTGACAATTTCCATGATTGTCATTTATAAATATTTGGGTGTTTGAATCAGCAATTTCATTTTGATCTATCAAATAACTGAAGGACACAGTAATATTTCAGTAGTGAAATGAGGTTTATTGGATTTACAGAAAATGCGCAATATGCATCAAAAAAATTAGACAGGTGCATAAATTTGGGCACCCAACAGAAAAATCACATGAATATTTAGTAGAGCCTTCTTTAGCAGAAATAACAGCCTCTAGACACTTCCTATAGCCTGTAATGAGTGTCTGGATTCTGAATGAATGTATTTTGGACCATTCCTCCTTACAAAACATCTCCAGTTCAGTTAGGTTTGATGGTTGCCGAGCATGAAAAGCCCGCTTCAAATCACCCCACAGATGTTCAATGATATTCAGGTCTGAGGACTGGGATGGCCATTCCAGAACATTGTACTTGTACCTCTGCATAAATGCCAGAGTATATTTTGAGCAGTGTTTTGGGTCGTTGTCTTGTTGAAATATCCAGCCCCAGCGTAACTTCAACTTTGTGACTGATTCCTCAACATTATTCTCAAGAATCTGCTGATATTGAGTGGAATCCATGTGACCCTCAACTTTAACCAGATTCCCAGTACCGGCACTGGCCATACAGCCCCACAGCATGATGGAACCTCCACCAAATTTTACTGTGTGTAGCAAGGACAGCCCGCTTCAAATCACCCCACAGATGTTCAATGATATTCAGGTCTGAGGACTGGGATGGCCATTCCAGAACATTGTACTTGTACCTCTGCATAAATGCCAGAGTAGATTTTGAGCAGTGTTTTGGGTCGTTGTCTTGTTGAAATATCCAGCCCCGGCGTAACTTCAACTTTGTGACTGATTCCTCAACATTATTCTCAAGAATCTGCTGATATTGAGTGGAATCCATGTGACCCTCAACTTTAACCAGATTCCCAGTACCGGCACTGGCCACACAGCCCCACAGCATGATGAAACCTCCACCAAATTTTACTGTGGGAAGCAAGTGTTTTTCTTGGAACGCTGTGTTCTTTTGCCGCCATGCATAACGCCCCTTGTTATGACCAAATAACTCAATCTTTGTTTCATCAGTCCACAGCACCTTATTCCAAAATGAAGCTGGCTTGTCCAAATGTGCATTTGCATACCTCAAGCGACTCCGTTTGTGGCGTGTGTGCAGAAAAGGCTTCTTTCCCATCACTCTCCCATACAGCTTCCCCCTGTGCAAAGTGTGCTGAATTGTTGAGCGATGCACAGAGACACCATCTGCAGCAAGTTGATGTTGTAGGTCTTTGGAGGTGGTCTGTGGGCTGTTTTTGACCGTTCTCACCATCCTTCACTTTTGCCTCTCCAATATTTTATGTGGCTGCCACTTCTGGCCTTAACAAGAACTGTGCCTGTGGTCTTCCATTTCCTCACTATGTTCCTCACAGTAGACACTGAAAGCTTATATCTCTGCGATAAATTTTTGTAGCCTTCCCCTAAACCATAATGTAGAACAATCTTTGTTTTCAGGTCTTGAGAGTTGTTTTGAGGCCCCCATGTTGCCACTCTTCAGAGGAGAGTCAAAGAGAACAACAACTTGCAATTGGCCACCTTAAATACCTTTTCTCATGACTGGATGCACTTGTCTATGAAGTTCAAGGTTTAATGAGCTCACCAAACCAATTGTGTGTTCCAATTAATCAGTGCTATGTAGTTGCAGGTATTCAAATCAACAAAATGACAAGGGTGCCCAATGTATGCACCTGTCTAATTTCATTTTGATGCATATTGCACACTTTCTGTTAATCCAATAAACCTAATTTCACTACTGAAACATTACTGTGCCCTTCAGTTATTTGATAGATCAAAATGAAATTGCTGATCCAAACACCCAAATATTTATAAATGACAATCTTGGAAATTGTCAGGGTTTCCAAACTTTTGCATACAACTGTATATATATATATATGCAGTATCTCGCAAAAGTGAGTACATCCCTCACATTTTTGTAAATATTTTATTACATCTTTTCATGTGACAACACTGAAGAGATGACACTGCTACAATGTAAAGTAGTGAGTGTACAGCTTGTATAATAGTTTACTCTCTTTTGTTGCCAGCGGTTTAGACATTAATGGCTGTGTGTTGAGTTATTTTGAGGGGACAGCAAATGTACACTGTTATACAAGCTGTACACTCACTACTTTACATTGTAGCAAAGTGTCATTTCTTCAGTGTTGTCACATCAAAAGATATAATAAAATATTTACAAAAATGTGAGGGGTGTACTCACTTTTGTAAGATACTGTGTGTGTGTGTATATATATATATATATATATGTGTATATATATATATATTAATACACTGCCTATGCGCCACTAATTAACCTGCCTAATCAAGTTCTCTCTATTTCAGTCCACTCCAACACACTACATGTGTACATTTTCGCTAAAGTTGTTTTATTCAGGCTCCATTTTTCCCGTTTCCAGTTGTCCTGTTTGCTGGGTGACCCGTGTATTGCCGATCTCATAGTGTCACCCATGCGTGCGTGCTCACACCTATGTGACTACAGCCCTGTGTAGGAATTCTGGCTGCGCCCGCACTCACTGTGTCCCCGGGCACGGAGGACGCTGTAGCTCTGCCTCCCATGTGCTTTGACACTATGAGATCAGCAATACACGGGTCACCCAGAAAACAGGACAACTGGAAATGGGAAAAACGGAGCCTGAATAAAACAACTTAGAAGCGAAAATGACACAAAACGTTAGACTTCTCATGTAATGCTATTATTTAGTAACAGATAGAGGTGAAAAAACGTGAGGGTTTAGTATCACTTTAACAACTATGACTCATCATCTGTCAGCTGGCTTCACCACTGACATACGAATGTAAAGAAAAGAAATTGCCTGGCAATAGAATTTTTTTTCAAAAAATGGCGTGGGGTCCCTCCCCCAGTCCATACCAGGCCCTTTGGCTCTGATATGGATTTTAAGGGGAACCTCATGCCAAAATAAAAAAAAGGAGTGAACCCCCCAAAATCCATCACAGACCCTTATCCGAGCATGCAGCCTGGCAGGTCAGAAAAGGGGGGAAACGAGTGAGCACCCCCCGAACCATACTGGGCCACATGCCCTTAACATGGGAGGTGGGTGCTTTGGGGTAGAGGGGGCTCTGCCCCCCGCCCCAAAGCACCTTGTCCCCATGTTGATGGGGACAAGGGCCTCATCCCCACCACCTTAGCTGGGGGTTGTGGGGGTCTGCGAGCAGGGGGTTTATCAGAATCTGGAATTTAACAAGGGGACCCCCAGATCCCTGTGCCCTGCAGGGCTCGATGTCTGCAGGTGACCCGCGATCACTGTGTACAGAGGCAGAACAGGGATCTGCCTATGTAAAGAAGTTCACAATTTTTGGACTTGTTTAAAGATTTGACAAACTTGCCGCAAAACCATTCCCATACACATTCTCTCTAAAAATAAATGATATATTAACGATATAATCCAGAATACCTCAACAGTTTCTTAGATTATTGCTTACATGGTACAGAATTGTTATTATTTGTCCTACAGTATTAAAGAATATCTAAACATAAGAACATTACTGTAACATTTTGCAGCTTACCAGTCCATAGACGTGGTGGCGGCATTCGTTTTCTTTTTTAGGCTAGGAACATTTTCAGCAAATACAAAAAATGCCTGTTGATCTTGCCAGAAAATGTTTTCTTGTAAAATTTCTAGGGAAATTAAACTGAAATCGCAAACAAAATTATCATCTTTCCAAATTATCTGTAAAACACTTATTTTTAGCAGTGGAAAATGTTTTTTTAGTCAAAATCAGGGCAGTAGCATAGTATCGACCATGGTTCACTCCTGTGGGATGGAGTGGAGTAACCAGAGCCACCAAAAAGACAAGATATGTGTTATTTGAAGGATTACCAGGTGGTGATGCAAGGAAAAATAAAGGACATTTGAATGTGTAGAACACCCAGGCTGCTCTGGTAGCCATAAGAGTAGAGAAGGAGACGTCCATTCTACGATAGGCTGGAGGAGTATGATAAACAATGTGGTAAAAATAAATTATACATAAGGATATTTTTCATTTTGGAATTTAACGCTTTCACTGCCAGAGCCATTTTATTCATTTTTGCACACATATTAAAATTAAAATTTTTTTTAGATCCCAGGATATTTGTGCAACTGTTTATTAAACCCCTGTTTTCATTAAAAAAATACTCTAAAGTTATGTTAGAGCACACAAACACAATATATTGCACAATTCGTATTAATATGGATACAATGAGGATGTGTCAAGTAAATAAATATAGTACCAAGTATTTCAAGTTTTTAAAATTGTATGCTCCCATGAAATGGCGACAATCTAGGGTACCCAAAATTATCCACAGACGTCGAACCTCTTGAAGTTCAGGTTCTGCAGGTTCGGCCTAACTTCTGGACAAAGTCCGGGTTCGGGACCGTACTTAACCCAAACTTTGTCCCAGACCCCGAACCCCATTGAAATCAATGGGGACCCGGACTTTTAGGCACAAAAATGGCTGTAACAAAGTCCTGGCAAGTCCTAGAGGTCAGCAAAAGGAAGGAAAATTGGGGTAAGAGTCGGACAAGTGCCCTACAAAGAAATGGGGATAGGGAAGCAAATTAAAATAATTTGTAAGCTAAAATCACATAAAAAAAAATCAAAAATGGAGGTGGATGTGGAGTTGGAGGTTGAGGAGGCGGTGAAAGTGGCGGTGGAGGAGGAGGTAGCCAACACTGTTTTTTTTATTTTTGTGCAAGAAATTATGATTTAAAATCATCTCCAAGTTCTATAGGGAAGGTTTCTTCCAGCCGCATAGAGAGCCATATTATTGTTCTAAAATCATTGATGCGGCTGGATGAAACTTTCCCTATAGAACTTGGAGATGATTTTAGAACAATAATATGGCTCTCTATGCAACTGGATGAAATTTTCCCTATAGAACTTGGAGATGATTTTAGAACAATAATATGGCTCTCTATGCGGCTGGATGAAACTTTCCCTATAGAACTTGGAGATGATTTTAGAACAATAATCTGTCCCTCTAAGCAACAGCTGGAACCTTTCCCTATAGAACTTGGAGATGATTTTAGAACAATAATCTTTCCCTTAAAGCAACAGACTCTACCTAGTCCAGTCAGATTGTTCTGTGCAGCAGGATGGGGTCTGCAATCTGTCCCTCAAAGCAGCAGTACTAGTATCTCTACCTAGTCCACAATCAGATCATTCAGTAATGCAGGATGATATGTTCTATAATATCTGCAATCTGTCCCTCACAGAACCAGCAGCATCCTCTCCCTAAACTATCCTGAGAGCATATGACATGCAGCACGGTGACTCCAGCCCTATATAGAGGCTGTGTCACATGATGCACTGGCCAATCACAGCCATGCCATTAGTAGGCATGGCTGTGATGGCTTCTAAGGGCAAACCAGTGAAACACTTGTTGATTGGCTGCCCTTGGCAGCTATTCAACACGTGGAATCAAATACAAGAACCCTGAACTCGAACCCAGACTTTTTTTGAAATTTCCGGGTTCGGGTCCGGGTCCCGGACGCCCCAAAGTTCGGTACGGACCCCAACTTTACAGTCCGGTTTCACTCAACTCTACTTACAAGTCATCCATTTAGAGATAATAGTTAATATGTGCAGCACAATTCTTGTTTTTATACATAGGTGCATCTGATGTGTGCATTTACTCATGTCATATGTTAGTGTACGCAAAGACGGGGTGGCTTAAAAGAACGTTTATATATATATATATTTACAGTATCTCACAAAAGTGAGTACACCCCTCACATTTTTGTAAATATTTTATTCTATCTTTTCATGTGACAACATTGAAGAAATTACACTTTGCTAAAATGTAAAGTAGTGAGTGTACAGCTTGTATAACAGTGTAAATTTGCTATCCCCTCAAAATAACTCAACACACAGACATTAATGTCTAAACCACTGGCAACAAAAGTGAGTACACTATTATACAAGCTGTACACTCACTACTTTACATTGTAGCAGTGTCATCTCTTCAGTGTTGTCACATGAAAAGATATGATAAAATATTTACAAAAATGTGAGGGGTGTACTCACTTTTGCGAGATACTGTATATATATATACAGTTGTATGCAAACGTTTAGGAAACCCTGGCAATTTCCATGATTGTCATTTATAAATATTTGGGTGTTTGGATCAGCAATTTCATTTTGATCTCTCAAATAACTGAAGGACACAGTAATATTTCAGTAGTGAAATTAGGTTTATCGGATTAACAGAAAATGTGCAATATGCATCAAAACGAAATTAGACAGGTGCATAAATTTGGGCACCCTTGTCATTTTGTTGATTTGAATACCTGTAACTACATAGCACTGATTAATTTGAACACACAATTGGTTTGGTGAGCTCATTAAGCCTTGAACTTCATAGACAGGTGCATCCAGTCATGAGAAAAGGTATTTAACCACTTGCCGACCGCCGATCGGCATCTGACGGCGGCAAAGTGGCTCGTTCCCGCAAATCGCCGTCATACGACGGCGGCTGCGGGAACGTGTATAGTGAGCGCGCGCGCGCCGCCGGAGGCGCGCCCGCGTGCTCACTGTGTCCAGGGGGGGCCAGGGAGCGGGTGCGGCGACTTCGATTGCCGCCTGCCACCCGCGATGCCCCCCCCGGAGCGAATGAGCGGAGGTCCGTGTATGTAAACACGGACCTCCGCTCTGTGTGAGGGGGAAGGGCTGTGATCACATGACGGATCGACCCCTTCCCTTCACCAGTGTCGGAAGTGCATTTCCTTCCGACACTAGTGTCGGGAAGGGGGAGTGTGTCTCGCCTCCAGGCACAAATGTATGTGCCTGGAGGCGAGTAAGCGAGGCCCCCCCCGTAGCGCCCACCGTCCGCCGTTAGCTTCAGCGGCGTGGGCGAGGGACCGGGGGGGACCTGTGTCACTCGTGCGCCCGCGCGGAGGCCGCCGCGCGCGCGCGAGTGATATGTGCAAGGGCGTCGGCGGCAGCATACTGCCGCTAAACGCCCTT
>BLSH010435886.1:1141691-1173637 GCA_018402905.1 Glandirana rugosa
AAAAGTGAAAACAACGGTCGCCAAATCTGTAATTACCGACACACAACTCAATAAAACTCCCCTGTAGTTTAAATGTGCTCAAGACCTGAAAACAAAGATTGTTCTACATTATGGTTTAGGGGAAGGCTACAAAAAGTTATCACAGAGATATAAGCTTTCAGTGTCCACTGTGAGGAACATAGTGAGGAAATGGAAGACCACAGGCACAGTTCTTGTTAAGGCCAGAAGTGGCAGGCCACATAAAATATGGGGGGGGGGGTGAAGGATGGTGAGAATGGTCAAAACAGCCACAGACCACCTCCAAAGACCTACAACATCAACTTGCTGCAGATGGTGTCTCTGTGCATCGCTCAACAAGTAGTGAGTGTACAGCTTGTATAACAGTGTAAATTTGATGTCCCCTCAAAATAACTCAACACACAGCCATTAATGTCTAAACCGCTGGCAACAAAAGTGAAAATGTCCACATTGGGCCCAAAGTGTCAATATTTTGTGTGGCCACCATTATTTTCCAGCACTGCCTTAACCCTCTTGGGCATGGAGTTCACCAGAGCTTCACAGGTTGCAACTGGAGTCATCTTCCACTCCTCCATGACGACATCATGGAGCTGGTGGATGTTTGAGACCTTGCGCTCCTCCACCTTCTATTTGATGATGCCCCAGAGATGCCCAATAGGGTTTAGGTCTGGAGACATGCTTAGTCAGTCCATCACCTTTATCCTCAGCTTCTTTAGCAAGACAATGGTCTTCTTGGAGGTGTGTTTGAGGTCATTATCATGTTGGGATACTGCCCTATGGCCCAGTGTCCGAAGGGAGGGGATCATGCTCTCCTTCAGTATGTCACAGTACATGTTGGCATTCATGGTTCCCTCAATGAACTGTTGCTCCCCAGTGCCAGCAGCACTCATGCAGCCCCAGACCATGACACTCCCACCACCATGCTTGACTGTAGGCAAGACACACTTGTCTTTGTACTCCTCACCTGGTTGCTGCCACACACGCTTGACACCATCTGAACCAAATACAATTATCTTGGTCTCATCAGACCACAGGACATGGTTCCAGTAATCCATGTCCTTAGTATGCTTGTCTTCAGCAAACTGTTTATGTTTAATAAGTAAAAACATAAAAAACAAAACTGTTGATTTTTCTAGAGAAGTTGTGAGTCACTAACTTCATGTGTTCTCTGCTTGTGCTGATTGTTATCAGTTACCTTGTACTCTGAGGACTACATAACCATGCCCCTCAGTTATGGACACTGCGAAAGGGGTGGATTTCTTAGTCCTATCTTGTTTTTGTTGTTCTGATATATAGTTACATACTTTGTGAGGTTGAAAAAACCTATGTGTGTGCTTTTAGTCAATCTGCAATGTATATCCCTCAATGTTGTGGTCCCTTAGGTGCCCATCTAATAGTTTTTTAAAATTATTTATGCTCCCAGCTGAAACCACTGCTTATAGAAGAGAATTCCACATCCTCACTGCTCTTACCGTAAAGAACCCTCTAGGCAGTTTAAGGTTAAACAGCCTTTCTTCTAATTTTAGTGAAAGGCCGCCTGTCTTTGTCTGCTCCCTTGTGCGGAACAGTTTTGTCCCTATTGTTGGGTCACCAGTACAGTATTTGTACAATGAAATCACATCCCCTCTCAAGCGTCTCTTCTCCAGAGAGAATAAGTTCAGTGCTTGTAATCTTTCCTCATAACTAAGGTCCTCCAGTCCCTTGATTAGCTTTGTTGCCCTTCTCTGAACCATTTTTCAGTTCCAGGACATCCTTTCTGAGGACTGGTGCCCAGAACTGGATGGCAAACTCAGGTGCAGCCTCACCAGAGACTTGTAGAGTGGGAGAATTATTGATTTATCCCTGGAGTTAATCCCCTTCTTGATGCATGTCAATATTTTGTTGGCTTTGCTTGCAGCAGCTTGGCATTGCATGCCATTGCTGTGCCTGTCCTCTACTAGGACCCTTAGGTCCTTTTCCATCCTAGATTCCCCCAGAGGCTCTCCCCCTAGTGAGTAGTTTGTGTTCACATTCTTGGTATCCAAATGCATTATATTACATTTTTCTACATTAAACCTCATTTGCCACTTATTTGCTCACCGCATTAATTTGTTCAGATTTTCTTGCAAGGTTTCCACATCCTGTGGAGAAATTATTGCCCTACTTAGCTTGGTATCATCTGCAAATATTGAAATTGAGCTGTTAATTCCATCCTCCAGATTGTTTATGAATAAATTAAATAGGATTGGTCCCAGGACAGATCCCTGGGGAACCCCACTTTCCACACCAGACCCTTCAGAGTATTCCCCATTTATCCCCACCCTCTGGACTCACCCCTATAACCGGTTTTCAGCCTATGTACTCACCCTTTGAGCCATTGATTATCAGTGCAGCCCACCCAAGGATGCCACACCAGGACCCCCAAGGGTGCCACATCAGGACCACCAGGGATGCCCACCCATGGCCACCAGGAATGCCCACCCATGGCATCAAGGTAAGTCCACTAGAGCCCACCAGAGATGGCAATCACTGCCCTTTAGGGAGTTCCCATCAGTGATCCATGTCAGTGCCTGCCAGTGCCTCCTCATCAGTGCTGCCAAACAGTGCCATCTATCAGTGCCGCCTGTCAGTGCCCATCAGTGTCTGCCAGTGCCACCTATCAGTGCCCATCAGTGCCACATATCAGTTCCACCCATCAGTGCCACCTATCAGTGCCCATCAGTGCCACCTATCAGTGCCCATCAGTGCCGCCTATGAGTGGCCATCAGTGCCACCTATCAGTGCCCATAAGTGCTGCATATCAGTGCCACCTATCAGTGCTGCTTATTAGTGCCTCATCATCAGTGCCCATCAGTGCAGCCTCATCAGGGCCGCCTCATCAGTGCTAATCAGTACTGCCTCATCAGTGCCCATCAGTGAAGGAGAAAACTTACTTACAACGTTTTGTAACAGAAACAAAGAAAAACGTTTTTTTTCAAAATTTTCGATCTTTTTTTATTTGTAGCATAAAAGAAAAAACACAGAGGTGATCAAATACCACCAAAAGAAAGCTCTATTTGTGGGAACAGAATGATAAAACTTTTGTTAGGGTACAGTGTTGCATGACCATGCAATTGCCATTAAAAATGCGACAGCGCTGAAAGCTAAAAATTGGTCTGGGCGGGAAGGGGGGAAAGTGTCCAGTATTGAAGTGTTTAAACACCCAGCTAGGAAACCCTGACCAGACAAATCAATCAATTGATGCACCACTGATTAAAGTGAAGCCAAAAACTAAATTTAGCTTAGCAGGAGGAGGGTACTACATACATTTTAAACAAGATGTAGCATTTTTACCTGAGGAGATTTCCTGTGAAAAGGAATTGTCACTACAAACCACATCCTATGTGCAGGGTGACCAGTCACCTCACTGCACACATTTAAATTAGGGGGACATTGATTGGCTACTAGGAAAAAAACAAAATTCTCTTCAGTCCAGCACTTCTCATAATTTCTCAATTTGATAAAATGAGTGAAATTATTCAGCGTTAAAGAAATTGTCTTTAAAATAACAAAAATTATATGTGTACCTCTCAGGCCTTTGGATCACATTGAACATGATATTTGGCACACTGAGGAACCCAGGTAGTCATAAATTGTGACAGATGCTTATGTCAGCATGTGGGAAGTGCTGAATAACACTCTACTCAGCCAGTTTTTAGTGTGATATGAAATCAAGATGAGTGCTAAGCATTCTTATCTACTTCCAAATGATCCATCTCATTAAATAAAGAGTATTATTGCTCTGAAATATGTATATCTATCATTGCTTATTGCAACACAGATACTTCCAGTGGTAAGAAATACAACAGTTTAAAGGTAGTGAAAGAACTATCATCTGAATTATGAAAAATGCTTTATATTACATTTGAGTGAATCAAGTCAGAAGCTGATGAAGTTCTCCCTGCTGAGAGAAAATTGGTGACCTAATGGTTATCTAAGTACTCCATGGTCACTCTGAGAGCCATAAGGCCTTAAATGAGAGCTCAAGTACTTTGTGCTTCAGAGAAGCATATCAGCTTTACTGGTTAGGGATAAAGTTACAAAAAAGAAGACAAAAGTGGGAAATAAAGATGTAAAAAAAAAATATTTAAAAAATCTAACCATACAATATTATATACTCTCAAGCACACACATATAATGTAGGGGATAAAAGGAGCACTATGGAGAAAATATTGTATTATAATAATGGTATGCAGGTAATACATGAAATAAAAATATTCTGTATATTAAAGATTTGTGCAAGGCACAGTGTATTGTGCATTTGTGACCTGTTATTATTTCCTTATCTATACAGCATGTGAGCAAATCGACTCTAGGGGAAACTCGGAAGTACTACAAGCCATCACCACTCACCATTGACTTTCTTCAGCGTAGTCAGAGGGCTACACATCAAGACCCCAGACACGTACAAAAGGACCATGTCTTCTCATCTGGCAACATGGTCTATTCCTACCTGTGCCAACGCGTCTCCAAAGTAATTTTGAAAAAGTAGCAAAAAGCACTTACTTAACTCCATCAGTGTGCCTTGACTCATCACAATGCACCATTAACTGTATTTTTCCCATAGGCACAGAGGGAAGCCATCATACTTTCAGGATAGGTCCCTAGGAGGGTTCTGTACCACAGCGTGCTCCAATGTAAAGACCCTACCGCTAAGTAAGGTGCGGGAAGTATTACGCTACCCCTCACTACCAGAACCTCAGTCACCAGTCACTGCTTCCTCTGCCAGCTGTCTGCTTCTCCTTCTCTCAGTTCACTTATTCTTAACCATAAAGTTCAACTGTAATGTTCACTTCTTGCTCATAACTCCCCAGTTCTTAAGATACAAGTCACAGTTGGGGCTCAGGCTCAGAGACCAGTAGCTATAGCAGTAGAGAGACTCCCACCGACTAGCAGGATAGGTATACAAACAGGTCACCCTGGCAGATGATGCAGGCTCACCCGAGGTGTGGGGTCTAAGTACTAACTGGTGGTGGAGATGGGGTTTGCTGTGTGTTAGTACCAGGTCTCTGTCCCAGGATAGGGCCACCAGGAGGTAAGCAACCTGGGGTCCAGTGGCAGATATAGCAAGTAGCGATGAAGCAGAAAAATAGTCAGTTAACAAGCCAAAGGTCAGCAATGAGTGGTAATGAAAATACGAATGGCAGCAGGAGTGACAAGAGCAAGATATAGGATGGAGAGAGCACAATAATCTGGAAATCAGGAAATGCAAATGCATGGCCTAAATAGGAAGTTCATGGGAGGAGCAAATGGTGCAAGGTTCAAGAGAAACAAGACATAACGCAAGGATGTCTTAGCAATCAGGCAGGGAGTTGTCCAGGATCTCAGGTGGCTCAGTAAGAAGATTAACTGTCAGGCATATCAGAGGTCCCAGGTTCAGGCCTAGGACCTCTGAGACCCTGAGAATACATTTTACTATACTAGATTCACACTGTTCAGTAATGAAGGCCAGACAGCATCTTCTTTAAATTGTTTTGTGTTTGTTATTAGTTTTTTTGTTTTGTTTACTAACTAGATCTGCACATTACAGTTCAGGTAGTATATTGCTCCAGTATATTGCTCTAGACATAACTTCTTCACATTGCATTTGGCTGTGCTGTTTCCTCTAGTTGTGTTGTCCATACCCATAAAGTCCATCCACATAGTTTGCCAAACTTGGATTCGATCCATTCAAGGGAAACGCTATCGTACACAGCTCCTCACTGTACTGCTTCCACACCAGACTTCTCCACGAGGTCGGCTTCCCTTAAATATACATAGGAGAAATGACAGTGAAAGAAATCTGCGGTTAGGAAAAAACTTTCTGCAATGTAGCAGCTAACACTATACCTTGGTGCAAGAAATATTCAAAATCAAATAGGAAAAGTGCAGCGCTATGATATATAAAATAAAACATAAATTCATAAATGATCTGTCAAACTGATACAATAACACATGTAATAAACAATCTAATGTGATAAGTGTTACAGAAAATATGTGAAAATGATGTACTTAATAGAGATGGGCCGAACAACCCCCTGTTCGGTTTGCGCCAGAACGTTCAAAAATGTCAAAAATTCTGAGCCAAATATCAAACCCCATTGAAGTCTAATGAAAAATTTATTTAAATATAGTGCCTGGGGTACCCCCTTAGTCTGCCTGTAAAGGGGCGCATCTGTGCTGTTTATAGAACCTGCTGCAGCAAAAATTACATTTATAAAGGCCAGAAAAATATAATTTCCCCCGCAAGCTTTCTTTATTTTATAAACAGCAGTTTGGGGAGCCAGTCTGTATGATGAGACCACAATTTAGTGCAAAGAAGATTAGAGATTTTTTTTGGATAAATTCTGGTGTCTGTTTCGCAGACTTTGGATAGAAGTAACTGGTGCAGAAAAATTGGGCTTTTGGTGTTGGTGGTGTCTTCACACCATAACCCTATAGAGGTACTCTCGATGAAAGGATTGGCCTTGCTGTCAAAAATTGAAATGATTTGCACCTGTCAAACAGGTGCAGAAAAAATGGTCCTTGGGTGTTAATTGTGCCCATGAAACCTATACCAAAAAGTTTCTTCACAAACAAATCAACACCCACAAAGCTAGGCAGCCTAGACAGTCTTGCACAGATTTCACATCCCAAAAACACTTAATCGGCAAAATCAGCATCAGGTGCTTGATAGCTGCTGCTAATCCAGGAATAATTTATTTTGATAAATGTCAGCCAGTCAATGGAGTCTGTGGACAGGGGCACTCTTTTATCTGTCACAAAACCTCCGACAGCATTGAATGTCCATTCAGAAAGCATGCTGGATGCAGGGCAGCCCAGCAGCTCAATTGCATACTGGGCAAGTTCTGGCCAGTGGTCTAATCTCATGACCCAGTAACCTAGCCTCAAAACTAACCTTTCCAAGCACTAATGCTCTTCAATAAACTGCAGTAAGCATGTACTAATGCACCTCAATATACTGCAGTACACATGCAATAACGCAGTTAAATATACTGCAGTAAATGTACACTAACGCACTTCAATATACTGCAGGAAATGTGCACTAATGCACGTCAATATACTGCAGTAAACATGCACTAACACACGCCAATATACTGCAGTACATGTGCACTAACGCAGTTCAATATACTGCAGTATACATGCACTAACGCACGTCAACAAACTGCAGTAAACGTGTACTAACGCACTTCAATATACTGCAGTACATATGCACTAACACCAGTCAATATACTGCAGTAAACGTACTCTAACGCAATTCAATACACTGCAGTACACGTGCACTAACGCAGTTCAATATACTGCAGTAAACGTGCACTAATGCACGTCAATATACTGCAGTAAAGGTGCACTAACGCACATCAATATACTGCAGTAAACATGCATTAACACACGTCAATATAATGCAGTACACATGCACTAATGCAGTTCAATATACTGCAGTAAACATGCACTAACGCATGTCAATATACTGCAGTAAACGTGCACTAACGCACCTCAATATACTGCAGTAAATGTGCACTAACACCCCTCAATATACTGCAGTACACGTTCACTAACGCAGTTCAATATACTGCAGTAACTGTGCACTAACGCACGTCAATATACTGCAGTAAATGTACATTAACACACCTCAATATACTACAGTACACTTGCATTAACGTGGTTCAATATACTACAGTAAGCGCGCACTAACGCACGCCAATATACCGCAGTAAAGGTGCACTAACGCATGTCAATATACTGCACTAAAAGTGCACTGATTGACCTTTCGACACAGTGCGGTAAACCTGCCCTGAAACACTAAACTGAATCTAAAGTAAAAAATGAATGGTTGCACTACACTCACACTGCACTATCACTATATTCACACTAAACTGACACTCTACACTCACAATAGATTCTCAATAGCACACTAACTTGCTAATAACAACAAACAGAGCCCGTTCTATCTGTCTCCACTCCAATATCACAATGCAAATGGCTGCTATGGGAAGGATCATATTATAGGGGGGTGGGTATATGAGCAATGAGCCATGATTGGGCACAGTGATCATTACTTTCTCTAAGCATGGCTCTGACAGTGTTCTGTGCCCTGATTGGGCAAATCCTTCATTGCTTCAGCCAATCAGGGCTTGGCGGGCCGAACAAATGGTCGAACGCCCCGACAATTCAGGTGTTTGTTGAACGGGCAAATAGCCAATGTTCGGCCCAAATTCATGCTCGGCCCGAACTGTTCGCCCAACACTAGTATTTAAACACAACACAGTGCAAATAAAAGAGTTTATAAAAAAACAATTGGTAACAAGTACCCACGTGATCAGGCATCGGTGAACCTCTTAGATATTACATGCTTAGGAAAAAACTTTCTAAAATATAGCAGCTAATCCTATACCTTGATACATATACCTTGATACAAGATATGTACAAAATCAAATGGGAAAAGTGTTTTGTAAAGCTAAAACATAAATTTATAAGTGATCTGTTATGTGATAAATGGACTTACAAATCCAGAGAGTAAATCAGTCCTCTCCTCTCCGACCAGACTACCCAGAAACCCCTCACCCTGAACCTAAGTTCTAAAAATGTGTTCCTATCGCCCCCTTTGAAGGGACCACAACTCAAATATTAAGGAAATATACCCCCTGTCCAGGACTCATGCGGGGCATCCTGCACAGGACACATTATATCTCTTCATTTTGAGAAGGGACAACCTTAGGTCCAGCATGTAGCAATGGTTGTAACTTCAGACAGACGGACAGACTGCATCTCGTTCACCGAAACCTTAATGGTTTCTTTTAACTTGAGAGAGATTGAGGCAACTGCTCATCCTCCCAGGAAGAGTTCTCTAAGAATTTACTTTCCACTTCATCCCTTACCCATGAGCGACACTGTTGGGATGAATTCAGATAATAACTCAGCAGGGGATGCTCATTGGTGGCGCTTATGTCTTTCCTTATTTGGTCTGCCATAGAGGCTGAAAATTCCTCTTCAGTTTAATAAGGAGGAGTGAGGAGTACTCAAGGAAATAAGTGGAGACTCTGAGATGTGAAGACTACACAAAAGACCTGATGAAAAGTTTTAATAGGAACCCTGCATAACCCTATTACTGGCCCTGTGCTGGCCTGCTCCCTCGTCACATTTCAGAGACTTATCACACTAAAGAATAGACACCTTCACAATGTTACAGGCTGGCCCGTGGCTACTATGAATTGTGGTCCAGGTACATCCAGAAGCTGCAATTGCTATAGTAGCATCTATGTAACCAGGGTCAGAAGGATCTCTCCATGTGAAGAACCAAAGTCTTCAATCTTCTAAAATAATCAGAATCATGAGCTAGAAACCTACTCTCAGTAGAGAGAGGCCATCCATCACTTAGACCCCTTTCACACCAAGGCGTTTTCATGCGTTTTTGCACTAAAATTAGCACATAAAAAGCGCATCAAAAACACTCCCCATGCATCTCAATGGATGCTTTCACACCAAGGTGTCGCGCTTGCTAGTTGTTGCTAAAAGTTGTTGCAAGCAGCATCTTTTCAGCTTGTTTTGTGCGCTCAAAATAACACCTCAAAAGCGCCCATGTCCATTGAAAATAATGGTTAAGCGCTTGAAAAACGCTTGAGAAGCGCATGACATGTGCACTGAGGCTGTAGGAAAGGTCACATGATCGAAACGCAAACGCTTCAAAAGCGCGTCAAAAAACGCACATTAAAATCATGGCGTTTTACAGGAATTTACAGGCTTTTTTCCAACGCCTTGGTGTGAAAGGAGCCTTAAGGACACTAGCAAAAAATGGAGGATTGCTGGGAGTGGGTGGGGTTATATGGACTGCCCTAACAACTTTGTTTGCAAGAGTCATCACCGGAAGGTGGCAGTAAATAATCCATTGTCAAGATTTAAAGGAGCCTGTGTGCTCTACTGTGTGGGCAAGAAACTTGTTTATAACTTGTCAGGTTGATTTAACTGACATCATATGCAGCTCGAAGCTTACCCCTTTGCTCTGCAGCTGAACAAAACAGAGAAAATACAAAAGTAACAATGTTACTTTGTATCTCTCTGTCTCTTGTCTAAACACTGTGTTGAAAGGTCAATTTTTGACAGCAGCAGCTATTACAGCTGCTGCATTTACTTATCAACTCCTAGCACTCATATTGACAGCTGGAAATTGCCAGCAAATGAAAGGAGCAAATGAGGCAATGTCAGCTGTGCAAAAGCACAGCGTGTATTACACACACCCTGTGTACTTCAATTAAGTTTATTTGGGCATATGTATGCACATCCAGGGTATGCAACTGATTGACATTTGTGTATAATGTATATTGATATGACTAATGTAATCATATAATGTGTTGTTTTACCAAAAAAACTAGTTCAAATTTCTTTGCATTTGTGTTACTGGTAGATATCAGACTATTGCAGGGAATAAGTGACCATATGTTTTAAATAATAATAATATATTCATTTTGTCTTTTTTTAAAAATGAGAATACATTTCATCTCCGTAAAGGCTTTTATTCTGGATAGAATAGGGAAGGGTTAGAACTTTTATGAAACAAAAAGTTTTGACTGTGGTTTTACAAAGACATATTTGTTCAAGTTTGCTAGAGACCCCTTGATGTTTCACGGTACTATTAGAACAATGTTCTATGGACAGTGCCAGATAAAACTCTGTGGAGGCCCCTAGACAGCTGAAACATTGGGGCCCCCCTCACAGGTTTCTGGAGGTTTCTCGTGCATGCTCTCTAGTAGGATAAGATTGAACTAATTAGTGTGCACGTCGGCTCCTAGATGGAGATGACCATCACTATTGTACATTACATGTATGTAGGTTGCACCAACATTTTTTACAAACTGGAAGCTGAAAGAAGGTGAGCTTTTATGAGACAAACTGTAACGTGAACCTGATGTCTATGATTTATGTCATTTAATTCATACAGTAGAGTCTTTAATGTAAAAGTTTTATTTCTTTGAGTTGATATTTTCTATCTTTTGTAAACAATTTAAAAAAGCTGTATTGTAATTTTCTTTCAAGATAAAATCAATTTTATTTTAATCTGTTGTTGTGGGGCCCCTAAACGGTGTGGGGCCCATAGGCTGGCCCGTACTCTACCTATTTGGTAATCTGGCATTGTCTATGGACAAGTATAAAAGGTGTAACCTTTGGTAATATATAGTTCATTATATTTGGAGCAAATAAACCAGTGCATGCCGTTAACAAAGTCTTATGGCAAAAGTGAAGCTTTAAATATAAAGGCCATCTCAAGATTGCAGTTTTTCAGGGACTAAAACAATTGCAAGCCATTTCATGAAATTCTATAGCAGAATCTCAGGATGTATGTTAAGATCTAAAACATAGGAAGGGTAAGTAATGCACCAAAACAACCCAACTAAAACATAGGAGTGAATAAGCAAGAGTGTGGGTAAGAAATTCTGTATTTAAAGTATTACTAAACCCACAACAGTAAAATCAGTAAAGGATGCTTGTTATACTCACTGTGGAACCTAAGGGATTAATCCTCTGTATTGTGTAAAAAGGCTGTTTGATTCTGTATGAACAGATCCTCCTCTTTTTCCACTGACTCCAAAACATGTCTGGATACGACAGAGTTAATGGAGTCAGGCTGCACATGCTCAGTTTAGTGTGTATTGCTAGAGATTTTTTTTCTTGGGAGAGTGCATGTGATCAGCACAGGGTCAATCAGCACTGTCCAGACAGAGGGTCAGGGGTCTTGCATCCTGACAGGACAGCCAGTGCAGTATGAAAACTCCTCCTAAAAGCTTTAACCAGGAACTTATAGAAGTCACAAGACTGCCATATACTGCTGATGAGAAAAGGTATTTAAAAGTTAATATTTACTAAAATTATTGCATTTCCATGTTCTTTTTACTGTGAGAGACCTGATATAGTGAATGCAGGGTCCTGGGTTTAGTAACACTTTAAGAATGAATGAATGCCATACTTTGACCTACAGCATGCTGTTCAATAACAGTTAGAACCAGGCTTTATGCAACTTCACATACTATATACTGTACATGCCGCAGCCTTCAGTTCCCCTTTTCCACGCAGATGGTTGACAGTTCTTAAACTTTCCTTCTCCCTCTGGGCTCCTTACATTATTGCTCTATCACTATCAGTGGTGGCTGGTGGGTTCTTCTTTCGGGGGAGCGGCAAAGAAACACTGCCACCCCTCCCTCACTGAGACAGCACAAACCCCCCCTCCCCGGCCCGTGGGGTAGCACAGCACTGACAGCAGCAACCCCCCCTGCGGGCAGTCCAGCACTTACCCACTTGTGTGGCTGGGCTGTGGTGTCCTCTCCTTAAGCTTCCTCTGCCATGTGTCTCCTCTTCCGCCAAATCGCTAGGCATCCAATAGGATTGCCTAACGCTTTGGCCTATGGGGAAACAGGTCTCACAATCTGCCTCCTGATTGGCAGGGAGGAACTTTAGTGTGAAAATAGCAAAAATTATTTCGCTATCGTCACACAACAGGGTGGGCTCAGGGCTCAGTGCTCTGCTCCCTGAGCCCATCCTATTTTAAAGCCTATTAAAGCCTCTGGCTCTAATCTGGTGCTTCAAAAAAACACCCTCCCCCCAGTGGAATCCTCAGTCCAGCGCCCTGACATCAGGCGGCCGGACGCATGGATGGGGGGGCGGCACCCGTGCGCCCTCTATGGATGGAACGCCACTGATCATTATGATGGGCTGCCTCAAGGGCCAATAGAACGTGTGGGAGGTAGAAAACAAGCTTTGACAGTAGTAGGAAATGGTAAAGCATCGCTTATCCAGAACTGCTGCAGCTAAACCTTAACTCCTTTCACTCTCTTCCCGCTGACTGTAACTGGTTGCTTGTAGGATGCAGAGCACTCTTTGTAGCGCACATATCCAACATCAACTGCTAACGCCATATGTAAGTACTGCACCAATAGGACACAGGCTTACACAAAATGGCTGCTATAAAATATCCACCATTTGAAAAAAAAGTAAGTCGCCTATGAATTACAACACGTACAAAAAGTTTCCCTTTTGTTATATAGTCCTCTTCCCTTGTACACTTCATTTGCCATCTTCTAAAACAGTTTGTTCTTTATACTTTGCGACAAACAAATTGATGTGTGATGACATTAAAAACCGCTACCTATTCATTTCTAAGCAGTTTGGAGACAAAAGGCTCCGGCTTTATAAAGAGCTTCCACTTTTTTTCTTACATCACAGATCTTTTCAAAGCGTTTCTAGCTTTATCACCATGTTGATTAGGATTACATTCTTTAGCAGCACAGGCGTATTTAGCAGATCCTTTTTTTCCTTTATAATTCTTTCTGTAGAAGCAAGACATCATGGAATGTTACTGTAATTTCTGCTGCAGTCTTCACTTTGTCTGTTTATTGATGTAAAACTTTATTTTTTTTTCACTCAAACAAAGGCTACCGTGTATTTTCTTTCTCATATATTAATAATTCCAACCTGTTTGATGCAAGTGTGACTCTGCTTGCAGCTTTGATAAAAAGTCAAATATGACCTGTTATTAACTTTAACATAATACAGTACCTTATGTGGTGGAAAATAGTCTGGCCTAAGTGAAGAAAAACTCAGCAGGGAGAGGGACAGAACGTGGTATTTAAATATAACTGGAAATCAAGAGCTAAAGCTACCTAAGGATTTGAGTTTTTTTGAGTTGAGTTTTATGGTGATTTAAGCAATAGTCCTGTGGCCTTGTGTGACTTTGGTTATTGTTTTGTTTCCCACAAAGAATTTGGTATTCTTTCCACTTAAATTTCTGACAGTCACCTGGTAGTACAGGTTACAGTCCCCTGGGGCCTAAATTGGGCAATGTGCTGAATACAACAGGGATGATGCCTTAGAACACATAAATATGTGGACATATATTTTATATCTAAAATTGTTATTTTCATTACAGCTAAATTAGTTGTAAATTAGTTAAACTTTATACCCATAGGACTGTTCAGGGGGTGTGCCAGGTATGCCTGGGCACACCCTAATCACTATGTGCTATGTGGAGTACCCTACTGCCCAGGCCCTCCCTTGCTGCCCCCCCCACCCGCAGTGCTGCTGGCTTCCGTCCTCTCCTCTCCCCCATGGCTGCTGTGGGGGATGTTTCAGTATGGAGAGCAGGGGAAGGGAGTAGTAAATATGTAATTTACTGTCCCCTTCCTTTTCTAAATTAACACAGTGAACACACTCACTCACTGTGTCAATTCATCACGGAAGCATAGTAAACTGCATTTATTAGGCTTCAGTTTGTGAATGAACAGGAAGCCGTTCAGCACAGAGTAGGTCCCATTCATTCACTGTCCAATGCAGCTGAGGCTGCAGAGAAAGGCGTATGTTTGAGCTTTGGGGTGCACACCTTAATGCAATAAGCTGTGCACACCTATGGTTCTACCAAAAAGGTAAATCTTCTATTAACCCGTTAGAGCTGGCGCATGCCGGCCCTTTAAGGGGTTTAGAATGCCGGGAGGCCAGGAGGCCGGGCGGGGCTTATCATCATGTGTTCTCCTTGATCGGCTGTCACAGCGGTCACATGATCGGAAAGCTCCCGATCGCAAGATGCTAACGGGTGCTTTCAGTTTGCCACCATTAACTGTCCCAGGAGCACGCAGGGCACTTGCCCTTGGCACAACTCTATTGGCGCTATTGCGCGAAAAGGCCCGGCTGCTGAGAGGCTGCATATTTAAGTGCGCTGGGTGCCAAGGAGTTGCACAAGGCTAAAGCTCCAAAGAACTCATATGCAGTGCTGCAGAACCAAAAGAGGAAGGCTAGGTATGGGTGTATTATGAAGCTTCAGTTTGCAAGGAGCAGCATATGAAATTGTGTTTTTGCACCTGCCATGCACAAAGCCTGCAACTGTACACATTATGCTATAGAATACATTTTAATTTCACAATTTTTTTTTTCAAAAATCTTCAGCTCCAGCAATGTGCTGACGGTCGGCTTCTTATAAAAGCAAACCTAGTGGCAATCCTAGCGCCCCCTCTCCCGCTGTCTTCCACGCTTTCTTGGGCTCTCCTGTAAAAGAGCAACCAATCAGTGCTTCTGCCAGCTGACCATAGAGATAATCAGAGACTGGGCTGGTTCTTAATCCCTCTATGTTATAAGAAACAGGAAGCCATGAGCATGCATCACTTCCGTTTTCACTTGATGTAAACAGCGGCATTTTTAAATAAGGAAAGCATTTGATAACATTGATCTTGGGGTGATCAAATGCTTTTAAGAGCAGAGGAGACATCTGGGGTCTAATAGACCCCATATCTCTCCATAAGGAGTACCTGTCACTGTCTATTGCTATCACAATATTCCCTGTGATAACAATAAAAGTGATTTTTAAAAAAATTAAAGCGACAGTGTAAAAATAGTAAAAAAACTAAAATAAATAATGAAAACAATTTTTAAAGGTCCCCCCATGCACACGCGCAATGACAAACGCACGCACTATACCCGCACGTGCACAAACAGCAATCACCCCATACATGTGAGGTACCATCGTGAATGTCAGATCGTGGGCAGTAAGAACCAGACCGCCTGTGTACCTCAAGTGGTAACCTATAAAGTCTTTTAACCACTTGCTTATTGGGCACTTATACCCCCTTCCTGCCCAGACCAATTTTCAGCTTTCAGCGCTGTCACTCTTTGAATGACAGTTGCACTGTCATGCTACATTGTACCCAAAATTATTATTTTATTTTTTTTGCCCACAAATAGAGCTTTCTTTGGTGGTATATAATCACCACTGGGTCCAAAGACCGAAAATTTGGAATTGGTGGTTGGCACGGTGGGCACAGGTAGGTGGCACTGATGAGTACTGATAGTTGGCACTAGCAGGTGGCACTGGTGGACACGGGTGAGCAGCCCCAGCTCTCTTTGTGAGGGACCGATGTCCCTCTGACAGAAGCCGGCGATCAGCTTTTTTTTCCCCACACGCTTACAGTGTAAAGGAAAAAAAATATTGATCACGATCTCCTGTTTTCATCAAGTGATCAGCTGTCATTGGCTGACAGCTGATCATGTGGTAAGGGGCTGGGATCAGCCTCTTACTCCAATCTGTGATCAGCTGAGCCTAATAGACTCGGTGATCGCAGAGCGTGCAGAGCACGACCTACAGGGACGCGTTGACAGCACATGCTCGGGGGGACGTCCTCCCGGCAATTCAGGCCCGTGCTGTAGTCGTCTTTCGGATAGTAAAATGTACGCTGTTTGTAGCTGCTGCATGGGTGTGCATAATTCTAAAGCTAGACATGTTTGGCATCTATTTACTTGGTGTAACATCATCTTTTATATTTTAGCAAAAAACTGGGCTTTATATACTGTTTTTGTGCATTAAAATTCAAAAAAGTGTACTGTTTGCAAAACAGAAAGAATGTTTGGAGGAATGTATGAGTGCAAGACCAGATGGGCCCAATCCAGAAATGAAATTAGAAGAAATAAATGATGCTGTACACAGCACCCTGCCCCCGTTTAGGATTGATGCGGAGACGTGGTATATTTATAAAAAGTGATTTTATTACAATATTAAAAGGATTATTACAAAGTACAAAAAGACAGACAGTACAGGTGAAAGACCACCAAGGTCTATAATATAGGGTCTATGGTACAATAAAGGACCCCAAAGGATCTATAATACAAAATATACCCAACAGATGCGTGAACGGGTTTAGAACCTGATCCCCAATTCAGAGATGATGGGGCTGGTCCAAAGCTGAATCACGTGTGCAAACCTGACATGTTTCGGACTGTAGGTAAGTCCTTCTTCTTCTTTATATTTTGTATTATAGATCCTTTGTGGTCCTTTATTGTACCATAGACCCTATATTATAGACCTTGGTGGTCTTTCACCTGTACTGTCTGTCTTTTTGTACTTTGTAATAATCCTTTTAATATTGTAATAAAATCACTTTTTATAAATATACCAGATGTGTCTGCATCAATCCTAAACGGGGGCAGGGTGCTATGTACAGCATCGTTTATTTCTTCTATTTGTTTTCAAAACAGTTGCATTTGAAAAACACGCTTCACAAATACCATGTGACATGAACAATTAAAACACCAACCATTTTATTCTCTAGGGCCTCTGCTTTTAAAATATATAATGGTTGGGGGTTCTAAGTATTTTTCTAACAAAAAATACAGATTTTTACATGTAAATGCTCAGAAAAGACAAAAAAGATCTATCATAGAAGTTTTTTTAAGAAAGAAGGTTAAAGCAGCAGGGAATATTCACATTATATGTGCATCCAGCACTGCATCCAGTGAGTGCATGTGTATACAGAGCTTCTCCAAACTAATACCACAGTCACAGTCTAAATCTTCTTTGTCTCTGTCACTATTTGGAGTTTACCAACATGTCTCTAAGCCCCGTCTGATGTGTTTTGTCACCTGGACTATATTAAAGGCTACGTAGGTGCATGCCTGATACAGAGCGAGGAATTGGAGGTTCACTATTCAAGCATATAGAGATACAGACTATTGTTTCACATTTTGTATTTTGCTTGACTTAATCATTTTATTATTTTTTCACACATTATTATTACATGCATTTCCTGTTATGATTTGTTGTTTCAATTTATTTTGTGAAGGTGTGTAGCACATATGAAGGGATTTATAAACGCTAAATAGTTACATAGTAACGCAGTGTGACTATATATATTTATAAATCGAATTTGCCTTTGTTAGTTAATTTGCTTAATGCTCACTTTGACTGGTGCACACTTAACGGCATGTTTTGCAGGTGCAGAGGAAACGAATACGTTGTTTGGTCCGCTCAGCGTGCGCATTGATGCGATGGTATATATGCATTTGGCTTAGTAAATCAGACTCACTGACATTTCAGGTAATTGGTTGGTGTCTGATAAACTGTGGTAGTGACATTTGGATATAAACCACTTAAGTGCTATGATTTATTCTAACTCTTGTGCCATATGTCAGTATTATCTAAAAGAGTAAAATAAATTAAAGTTATATCAAAGTAATTAAAAAAAAAATAACAAACATGTTATACTTAACTGCTCTGTGCGGTGTTTTTGCACAGAGCAGCTTTGATCCTCCTCTTCTTGGGGCCCCCACCGGTGCTCCTGGCCCCTCCCTCCTGCCAAGTACCCCCCAGAGCAAGCATCTTGCAATGGGGGCACCGAGCTGCACCTCTGGGTGTCCATTCACACACAGAGCCATGGCTCGGTCCCGTCTCCTTTCTCTCCTCATTGGCTCAATGGCTGAGATTGACAGCGGAGAGGGCCAATGGCCCACATTGCTGTCTTAGCCAATGAAAAGGGAGGGTCCCTGGAGAGCTGAGGCTCTTGTGCACCATAGGTTTTTAAAACCGGGAGAAGGACTGCCCCACCCATAAAACCATCCTGTAAGTCTCCTTTATTCTCTTCTCCCATTTCCTGTGGACAGTGCACATCCAGTCAGTTTATGCCTAACATAGTCGCCATCAATGAACTTTGGCAGTATAATTCTTGTGTTCAGTAAATCAAGCTTTATTACTGCTCACTGGTGCAATTTAGGTGACCTTGCTACTGTTTAAGCTGATCTGGATGCCAAGTGTCATCTTATGCCTAGTCCTTATTACTAATCACCCTGCATGCTAAATTGTGTTATTACCATTGTTAATTCATGCACAGAGGAATATAAGAATATTGGATGTTTTATGGTTGGGACTCCTTGATACGGTTTCACAGGTTCAAGGACACTTGATTTTGCACTGTGGGGTTTAGGGAATTTTAATGGACTTTATCTGCACAAGATTAGAGGAGAAATTTAGTATTGTATATTACGGTTCTATGCACTTTATTATTTGTATGAGATACATTACTTTGTTATCATTGTTAGCATGATATTCTACTGGTGATTGTTATTCACTTTAAAGTTAAGCACTACACTGTAATTCTATAAATAGTATTCTTTTGATGTGTTGTGACTACACATTCAGTGTTTGCTGCTCTTTCCCTACAAAAGACTTTATATGTAATTTTAGAGTGGTATGTATAGTGAGAACAGTGCGGGGAGATTTTTTTTATTTATACCAACACCCTGTTCTTAGAGAATGTTAATCTATGTTCACTTTCCGCCAGCTAGTACCTGTCACTATGCACAGCTGGTAGCTGTCAGAACATACTGTCACTGACATCTCTAATGCCCACTAACAATCAGGAATCAATCAAAGTGGTTCCCAATCGTGATCACTGTCAGCTATAACATAGTAACAATTACATTAAGGCTGGAAGTTCATTCACAAAAATGAAAATGGCTGTGTGCTTCTGTTTAATACTGTAAGATACAATTACAGTATTAAAAAATACATTTACAATGAATACATTTATACATTTAACGTAAACAAGCTAAAATAAAGGGCTGCGCTAGTTGAGCATATTGATGTAATTATTGAGTCCAAGTAAACCAAATTAAATTAAACGTAAATGGCGATTGATAAAAGGGATCCGATTTGAATGGAAACGATCATCAGCAAACAGACTTCATATATATCTGTAATCACCTGAAGTGCTGATAAAGCATGCTACGTGATCCACCACCAACAATTATAATGCTTACCAAATTGATAAACCAAATGCGCATATAACCCGGTCCATCCAAATGAGTGGGAACCAGCTGAAAACCTCTGCTGTCACTCTCCCAATCAGCGATGGTATTCAGATTAGATAGGACAAAGGTGCATGTATCAAAGAGATGTAACCCAGCCTTCACTGGTCATTATTCGTCAAATAGTGTCACCAGACGGATATAACAATGAAAGAGAAGGGTCGCATAGCATAATACTGTAGTCCAAATTTAAAATAATGCTCACAAGAAAAGTAGAAAATCGCATTTAAAAGCCGGCAGATGTGTCCCTCGGGTACACAATGTAAACAGCGGTGACATCAGTGCGCCCTCCCGACGTACGTTTCGTCATCAACAGACGTCGTCCTGGGAATAGGACGACGTCTGTTGATGACGAAACGTACGTCGGGATGACGCACTGATGTCACTGCTGTTTTCTTGGGAGTAGTATTTTAAATTTGGATTAAACAAAGTTTTACAGTATTATGCTATGCGACCCTTCTCTTTCATTGTTATATCCGTCTGGTGACACTATATGACGAATGCTGACCGGTGAAGACTGGGTTACATCTCCATCCCCGGAGGGGGTCTTTGATACATGCACCTTTGTCCTATCTAATCCGAATACCATCGCTGATTGGGAGAGTGACAGCAGAGGTTTTCAGCCATTCCCACTTATTTGGATGGACCGGGTTATATGCACATTTGGTAAGCCTTATAATTGTTGGTGGTGGATCACATAGCATGCTTTATCAGCATTTTCAACTGATTACAGATATATATGAAGTCTGTTTGCTGATGATCGTTTCCATTCAAATTGGATCCCTTTTATCAATCGCCATTTACGTTTAATTTAATTTGGTTTACTTGGACTCAATAATTACATCAATATGCTCATCCTCAACTAGTGCAGCCCTTTATTTTAGCTTGTTTATGATATACTGATTGTGTATTAGGCTGCTGCTCTTTATAGGGATATAGCGCAGTGTTTTCTCTTATATATTACATTTATACATTTATATTTAATATATACTTTTAATAGATTGCAATTTTCATGAAGATTTTTAGTCATTTGTCACTATAGAATAACAAAATAGATAGGAAATGTATTAAAAATGCATGAAATAAAAGTCTCATATGTTCTTTAAATAGAAAAGTAAAAACTATTTAGCAATGCAAATTACTTAAAGTCAAAGTAATTGATGTTGGCAAATTTAGTACGGACATACCTTATGTAGGATTCATTGGCCTCTAACTAGTTAAACTTCCAATAATATAAAAAAAAACTATCATTGAAAAAAAATAAAAATAAAATAATATATATATATATATATATATATATATATATATATATATATGCAATTTTTTCTACTACTGCCATGTTTTACAATGTCACATATGCCATAAAGGTTAAAACTGATTTTATAAATGGGAAAAACAGTCACAGGAATACACAGTATACTGTAGCTATTGTAACTTCAATTCATATGGTAAAAGACAGTGCATCATTCATTTAATAGGCGTAAGATATTATATTCTGGCTAGAACGCTCAATGGCTGAGTGCTTTAATTTTATTGCAAACCCCTTACATAATTGTAAGTGGAAGCTGTAATGTTAAGCATAATACTACTAATTTCTTTAATGATTTCTGCTAATGCATTTCCCTCTGATTAAAGGCGCATTAAACTCATAAGTAACACTGCGGTCAATGTCTGTCTCAATTGAAACAGAACAGAATGACTATTCCAGAAACCTTTGGCACAGCGATAGGATGCAACCTTAGCTGTTGGTGAGTGCTGTGTGAAGATCCCAGGGACCTCTGACCTTGCCATATGATATGATAAGTGCTGGGATTCCAGTCCCTGATTCAATCACTGGGGTGACACAACTCCTTGGTTTCCTAAATCCCGCTATCAATTCATCCTCTATTCTACAAGCAATTTATTTTTAGCTTCCTTTCATTCTTCACCTTAATGCCTTTATTTCAAGATTGCTTGGCTCCGCATAGAACTTCCTTTTCCAAATCTGATTTGTATTGACAGAATTTCTAAAGCTTTGGCTGCAAGGTTTCCTTTTTTCCAGCGTTGCTTGTCCTACTTACAAACACTAAAGTCTTCTCTGCACAGTTCATTTTATTCAAGCAGTTAGGAACCTTTATGGAATCATAGCAATAGCATGGTATATTTAGGGCTAATCTTAAAACATATACAGCAGCTAACACAGACTATAAGAGGATCCCTGGGAAGAAGAAAAGTTTGATATTCCTATTTGATGTTCATTTGTTTCCACATGTACAAATAGAAGGCTACCTAGCTACGCTGGAAGAACATGTTGAAAGATATTCGGCAGGTGCTCCTGGGCAGGCGATAATTATTAGAGATAAGTGAAATTTCAGAAATCACATCAATCACAGACTCAACTGAACTGGGCCCAATATTCGAGGACTTCCAAACTAGTTAGCCAAACCAAGAACAGTCATTAGCAGGTTGCTTTTTTTTATTTTTTACTTAATTGAAGACCCAGTTCCCTAGTACCATGACTACTCATACACTATATCACCATAAGTTTGGGGACACTGGGCCATCAAGCCTATATGTTTGTTGGACATCTTTTTTCATAATATGGAATTGTCCCCTTCCTTTGGCAGCTATGACAAGATCCACTTTATAGGCTTTTCACAAGATTTTGGAGTGTATCTGTGGAAATTTTTGCCCCTTCAGCCAAAAGGGCATTTATAAAGTGAGCTTGACACAAAAAGAATAAGAGGAAATCTCAACAGTGAGGGAAATTTCCCTCTTAACCACTTAAGCCCCGGAGCCCTTTTTTACACTTGTTTAAAAAGTTAAAATAATTTTTTTGCTAGAAAACTACTTAGAACCCCCAAACATTATATATTTTTTTTTCAAACACCCTAGAGAATAAAATGGCGATTGTTGCAATACTATTTGTCACACAGTATTTGCGCAGCGATCTTTCAAGCGCAATTTTTTTTAGAAAAAAACACTTTTTTGAGTTAAAAAAATAAGACAACAGTAAAGTTAGCCCAATTTTTTGTATATTGTGAAAGAGGATATTATGCTGAGTAAATAGATACCATACATGTTAGGGTTGAAATTTGCACACACTTGCGGAATGGCGACAAACTCCGGTACTTAAAAATCTACATAGGCGATGCTTTAAACATTTTTTACGGTTACCAGGTTAGAGGTGCAGAGGAAGTCTTTTGCTAGAATTACTGCTGACACTCTGGCGATCACGGCAATACCTCACATGTGTGGTTTGAACACCGTTTTCATATGCAGGCGTGACTTACGTATGCATTTTCTTTGCTGCGTGAGCTCGCAGTTACGGTGGCGCTTTACATTTTTTTTTACTTTTTTATTTATTTATTTTTTTTTAACACTGTTTGTTTAAAAAAAAAATCGGATCACTTTTATTGCTATCACAAGGAATGTAAACAACCCTTGTGATAGTAATATATGGTGACAGGTACTCTTTATGGAGGGATGGGGGGAGGGTCTAAAACGGCGATTCTGAATACTGTAATTTTTTTAAAACCGGCGCCGTTTGCCGCCGAGTAAACCAGAAGTAACGTTGTGACGTTGCTTCTGGAAATGTCCGAAGGAGTCCCGATTGAAGCCAATTCTGGCTTCCTCAGGAACTCCACACAGCAGCCAGAAGTGTCGGATCGGAGCTCCGGTCTCCTGGTGGGACGGGAGACCAGAGAAGAGCGGCGGACGGTGGCGGGGCCCCTCCCACTCCCTGGGATAAAGACCGAGTGGTTTCCAAGCCAGATTGGCCATTATCACTGAATAGTCGGCCGCCTTCTCTAAAAAATGGTACCGGGGTATAGCCTGTAGCTGCAGGCTATACCCCGATACATCCACTTAAAGCTGTCGCCGTTTATAAACAGTGATTCGCGTTAAGTGGTTAAGTAGTTGGATAATTTCCCCTCATCTCCTGTTCTATTAACAAATCCTAAATTTGGGATTTCCCATCACTTTCTGTCTCAGTGACAATGGTCACCAGTACAAATATTGAGATTCGGGCTACATGCACACTAGCGGTTTTTTTAAGCTTGTAAAAGCTGTTATATACCAACATTTAAAACAATAAACATAAATATGTAAAATGCTGTGGCAAAATTCACTGCTAAATTCACTGCAAAGATATAAAATACTCCAAAATTCACTGCAAAGTTCACTGCAATCAATTCAATGTCCAAATCTTGCTTTGTTGAATAACTTATCACTGACAAAACCATTGAGTTTATATTATAAGGTAATTATCCCAATTTTTTTCCTTTTCAATGCTATGGATTAGCTGTTCCTTAAAATGGTTCCCACATCTGAAGGGTTAATTGCTGAGGTTGCTCAGCAGCAGCCAATCAGATAAGCACAAAATACATATAAGTAAACCCAACAATACTTGCACATAAAAAGTAAATTTTGGCGCTGGGTACAGGGGGAATGTTAACAACCCCTGACATAAATTGTAAAAGCTGTTATTAGCATTTTTCTGCTCCTAGAAGCTAAATAGTTAGCTATTAGCATTTTTTGAGCTTGAGCGTCTAGGAGCAGAAAAAAAAATGTGTTTGTAGAGTTTCTTGGGCGCGTTTCCAGCAGAAACACTCCAAAATGCTGCTAAACGTGTCTAAATGCTACAAATCTAAACACTACTAATAGCGTTATTTTTTTTTTTTCCTTTTACTGAGAAAATGCTAACACTCCTAAATTATTATTATACGCAATTTATATAGCGCCAATGGTTTATGCAGCGATTTACAATGTAGAGGGGGGAGAGAGCACAATTACAATACAGTTCAATACAGGAGGGACGGAGGGCCCTGCTCATAGAGCTTACATTCTAAATGCTCCTAAACGCTCCTAAAACGCTATTACAAAAAGCTATTACCAGCATTTTTTATCCAGCGTGTTTTCCAGTGTTTTTTTTAGCTTGAAGTGGAACTATAGTCAGAAAATTAAGTCCTGCTAAATCATTCCAGGCTGGCTCCTTTTGCAGGTATAGCTTTGTAAAACAAAAAATAAGTGTCTATACTGTTTCAAATCCTGTAATACACTGTCTCCCCTTGCTCTGCACATGCTCAGTTGCTCTCTATTTTATTGCTGTTCAGATGCTCTGGGCTTCAGCAAAATGGCAGCCTCCAGCAAGAAGAGACAGGAGCAATGCAGGAGGTAGATTATAGCACACACTAATTTTGGTAGCATAATTATTCATTTGGAATGTATGTTTCTCCCAAAAGAGCAGTATTTTTATTAACAAGTTGTTATGGGTAAAGTCCCCAGCGGGAACACAGACAGCAGTAAAATATTGACTTTCCTACTCTTTCCAAAACAAAAAAATGGTTTGACTAAACCCACATTTAACCCTTTAGTGACAATGGTTGTTTTTGCATTTTTTGCACGCGCTTAAAAAATCATTTTAGGCCTGAAGATCAGTTAAAGCCCACAAGTATTATATAGTTTCTGAACGCAGACATCCTGGAGAATAAAAAGTGGCCGTTCAAATTTTTATTGCAATACAATATTTGCCAACCGTTTATCAAGTTCAAAATTTCATAAATAATGCGCTAAAATTAGTTTTAGGATACACAAACGCAATATATTTCACATTTTCTTGGTAAGATATAAAAGATAAAATTGGTCAAAGGAAATAAATACCCAAAACGTCAAGTTTTAAATTTGTACATGTCTGAAAACTGAGTGCAAAAACACAAATTGTACAGATTTGATGCAAACTTTTTCAAATATTTTCAGCCTTCCACTAATTGTGAGAGAGAGAAAGGAAGCAAGTAGATTGAACATTACAATTAGTTTTTTTTTTTTTCTCATATAAGCAGACACTCATCTGTCAAGGGATCCAGTGCTGTCCTCACCTCGGCTAGTTCTTCCCCGGTCTTTTGGTCCCCAGCACTGGCATGTTAACTGTTGGAAGCCGGCTGTGAGTCCTTGCGACTTCACAGCTGGCTTCCAACTGCACATGAGAGAGTCATGCTGAGACCTGTGAATGGTCCCGCAGCCTCCTGGGACCTAGGACATGTCCCAGAAGGTTATGGGCAAAGCGTTGTCAAAACAAAATACCCATTACCGCCCCCAAAAAAGTTGAAGAAGGGGGAGAAGCGGAGGAAGAGCAGAACTTCCCCTTTAGGGTGAAATTCCGCTTTAAGGTACTTGTCAGCACTGCTTTATACGCTTTTTGGAGAGGCCACTATCTCTTCTGCACAGAGCATGCAGATTTAATTTAAAATAATTCATTTAGACTTTATATTTGCGAGATATGATATATATGATATAAATATTGTACAGATATTATACAGAGAATCTCATCTTTATTAATGGGAGACAGACTCTTATTTTCTGACACATAATCTAAAAATCATACAGATTTTCTTCACAGAATGTAAATAATGCTTATCAGTCAGAATACAATTTGGCCAAAACTTATGAAGAAATTACATTTTTAAATTTTTTTTTTTATTTGATATGCATGTTTTATAGCAAAAAGTAAAAAAATATTGGGGTTTTTTTTCAAAATCTTTGGTCTTTTTTCGTTTATATCGCAAAAAAATAAAAAACCCAGTGGTGATCAAATACCGCCAAAAGAAAGCTCTATTTGTGTGAAAAAAATTATATAAATTTTGTTTAGGTACTCCGTTGCTAGAAATAGCGCCTGTAAAGCACCTGAAAACTGCCTCTCATGCCACCCCAGTGTGAAAGCCCGAGTGCTTTCATACTGGGGCGGTGAGCTTGCAGGATGTTTAAAAAAGTCCTGCAAGCAGCATTTTGGGGCTGTTTGAGAGCAGTGCATACACCTCTCCCAAACTGCCCCTGCTCGTTGGAATAAATGGGCAGCGCTTCCGAAGAGGCCGAAAAGCGATTCGTAAGCGTCGCAACACAGGCTCTTTTAACCCCTTGTTAACCCCTTCTTGGGGGTTTTAAAGTGCCCCACTAACTGCGGTAATGCGCTGCTTAAGCAGTACTTTACCGCTACCGCAGCCTGCGCCTCAGTGTGAAAGCAACCTTAAGATTTCATTCAACCAGATAGCAGACAATTGAAAGGCATAAATTATATGATTATTTGAATAAATATGTCTTATACATTGTAGAGGATGCCAGGAATGTGTCCTGAATGGACTGGTGTATTTCCTCATTATTCGGGAATGACCCCTTTAAGAGAGACAACTTGTATGCAGTTTGAGTACTTCGGGGTTATCTCACCCATGCAGAGTGATGGGCTCCGGGGTAGTTGTTCCAGAGACGGGGACGAGCACACCCGCTCCAGCCGGTGTGTCAGGTCCTCATTGGATAGTTTGATGGCAGCACGAGCCATTGGCCGGGAGGCGGAGCCGAGTCTTGCTGTCTGTGTCAATGGACAGCAGCAGGACACAGGAGCGCACCCACATGAGAACCCCGAGGGAGAGTGACTCTCCAACGGGGCACTCGAGAAGAGGATCCAGGAGCACCGCTGAGGGACCCCAGAAGAGGAGGATCGGGCCACTCTGTGCAAAACCAACTGCACAGAGGAGGTAAGTATGACATGTTTGCTTTTTTTTTGTTTTTTGTTTTTTAAACAAACCTTTACCCATATCCTTTAATCTTTTTCTAATATTTCCTTTTACAAATCCAATTAAAAAAAATGGATGCTGTGTAAAATCTACAGAAAAACAGAATGCAATGATTTGTAAATCTCATAAACCCATATTTTATTCACAATAGAAAATAGAAAACATATCAAATGCTCAAACCGATTTTGAAATTGATGACAGCAAAACATCTAAAAAAAAGTTGAGGCAGGGCCATAGTTTCCACAGTGTAGAATCTCCTCTTCTTTTAACTGCTTCCCAAGCAGCTGCTGCATGGTACGTCGGCCGCGGATTCAATGTCCGTCAGCAACCAGCGATCGCCTACTACAGAATCAGAATGGGGTCTGCCAATGTAAACAAAGCAAATCCCCGTTCTGACAGGGGACATGGCAGAGATCTACTGTTCCTCTGCCATGTCCCTGCCAGCCCAGCCCCTACACAGTTGGAGCACACCTAGGGAACACAGTTAACCCCTTGATCGCCCCCTAGTGTTTAACCCCTTCCCTGCCAGTGTCATTTTCACATTGATCACTGCATTTTTATAGCACTGATCAAAGTAATAATGTCACTGGTCCCCAAAATAATTTGGGGTCAGATTTGTCCACCTCAACGTTGCAGTTCTGCTAAAAATCACAGAATGCTGCCATCACTAGTAAAAACAATAAAAAAAAGTCCATAAATCTAGTTTGAAGATGTGATAACTTTGCGCAAACCAATCAATATACACCTATTGTGTTTTTTTTTTTTTTTTACCAAAAATATGTAGAAGAATATACATCGGCCTAAACTGATGAATACATTTTTTTTTTTTGGATATGTATTATAGCAAAAAGTAAGTCGCTCTTTGTTTGTTCATAGCTCAAAAAATAAAAACTGCAGAGGTGATCAAGTACCATCAAAAGAAAGCTCTATAGGTGGGGAAAAAAAGGACGTCAATTTTGTTTGGGTACAACATCGCAAGACCGCGTAATTGTCAACTAAATCGGCGCAGGGCCGTATCGCAAAAAATGGCCTGGCCATTAAGGGGGCAAATCCTTCCGGGACTTGTTAATAACACTCTGTAAACATTTGGGAACTGAGGAGACCAGTTCCTGAAATATTGGGAGAGGAATGTTGTCCTATTTTTGCCTGCTACAGGATTCTAACTGCTCAACAGTCCTGGGTCTTCTCTGTTGTATTTTGCATTTCAAGATGCGCCAAATATTTTAAATTGGCAAAAGGTCTGGACTGCAGGCAGCCCGATTAAGAACCCGCATTTTTCTACTAGAAAGCCATGCTGTTGTCATAGATGCAGAATGTGGTTTAGCATTGTCCTGCTGAAAAGTGCAAGGCCTTCCCTGAAAATGATGTCATCTGCTTGGAAGCATATGCTGCTCAGCATTAATGGTGCCTTTCCAGATGTGCAAGCTGCCCGTTCTAAAGGCACTAATGCACCCACATACCATTAGAGATGCAGGCTTTTGAACTGAGCACTGATAACAAGCTGGAAGGTCCCGCTCGTTTTTAATCTGGGGGACACAGAGCCTATGGTTGCCAAAAAGAATATAAAATTTCGATTTGTCTGGCCACAGACCAGTTTTCCACTCTGTAGGATACCATTTTAAATTAACTTTGGCCCAGAGAAAACAGTGGCGTTTCTGGATCATGTTCAGATATGGTTCCTTCTTTGTATGATAGAGCTTTATCTTGCATTTTTGGATGACACAGCAAACTGTTCACAGATGGTGATTTTTGGAAGTATTCCTGAGCCCATGCAGTGATGTCCACCACAGAATTATGTCTGTTTTTAATGCAGTGCTGTCTGAAGGCCCGAAGATCACAGGCATCTAATATCGTGTTTCAGCTTTGTCCCTTGCGCACAGAGATTTCTCCAGTTTATTGAAATCTTTTGATGATTTTATGTACTGTAGATGATAATATACACTATATTGTCAAAAGTGTTGGGATGCCCGCATTTATGAATTCACTAATTTGTGAGAAGCCATGTACAACATTCTGTCAAACAATTTCAGAATAATGCTCCTTAATGTAAAATTGCAAAACCTTATGTAGATTATGATACATACACCCTATATTGTCAAAGGTATTGGGACCCCCGCCTTTACACATGAACTTTCATGGCATCCCAGTCTTAGTCCTTAGGGTTCAATATTGAGTTGGCGCATCCTTTGCAGCTATAACAGCTTCAAATCTTCTGGGAAGGCTGTCCACAAGGTTTAAGAGTGTGTCTATAGGAGTGTTTAACCATTCTTTCAGAAGCGCATTTGTGAGGTCAGGCACTGATGTTGAACAAGAAGGCCTGGCTCACAGACTCCGCTCTGATTCATCCTAAAGGTGTTCTATCGGGTTGAGGTCTGGACCTTGCTTTGTGCATTGGTGCACAGTCATGTTGGAACAGGAAGGGGCCATCCCCAAACTGTTCCCATAGAACTGGGAGCATTAAATTGTCCAAAATGTCTTGGTATGCTGATGCCTTAAGAGTTCCCTTCACGGGAACCTCTGAAAAACAACCCCATGCCATAATCCCCCCTCCACCAAATTATTTGGACCAATGCACAAAGCAAGGTCCTTAAAGATATGGATAAGCGGATTTGGGGTGGAGGAACTTGACTGGCCTGCAAAGAGTTCTGACCTCAACCCGATAGAACACCTTTAGGATGAATTATAGCGGAGACTGCGAGCTAGGCCTTCTAGTTCAACATCAGTGCCTGACCTCACAAATGTGTTTCTGGAAGAATAGTTAAGCATTCCCATAAACACACTCCTAAACCTTGAGGGCAACCTTCCCAGAAGAGTTAAAGTTTTTTTTAGCTGTAAAGGGTGGGCCAACTCAATATTGAACCCTATGGACTAAGACCAGGATGCCATTAAAGTTCATGTGCGTGTAAAGGCAGTGGTCCCAATACTTTTGACAATATAGTGGTGTATGTATCATAATTTACATACGTTTTTGCAATTTTACATTGAGGAACATTATTCTTAATTGTTTGACGGAATTTTGTAAATAGCTTCTCACAAATTGGTGAACCTCTGGCCATTTTTACTTCTCAGACACTCTGACTCTCTAAGATGCTCTTTTTATACACACTCATGTTACTGACATGTTACCAATTAAACTAATTAGTTGCAAAATATTCTTCCAGCTTTTCCTTGTTTGTGCCACTTGCTTTGCCAGCTTTTTTCTGCCCTGTCTCAACATTTTAGAGTTGTGCTGCTACCATCAATTTCAAAATGACCTTATTTTTTTTCTTAAAATGGTACATTTTCTTAGTTTAAACATCTGATACGTCTTCTATTTACTATTGTGAATAAGCTATGGGTTTATTTATTTGCAAATCATTGCATTTTGTTTTTATGTAGAGTTTACACAGCATCCCAATAGTTTTGGAATTGGGGTTGTACTTTGTAACCCTGAACTTCTCAATAAACATTTACAGCCATTCACTGTGGCAGAGGTTGTTAATTGCCTTATCGCCCATGAATTTGTTGTTGTCTTTTATCAGTAAATTTTGTTTGCATACATGCTATTTTTGTGTTGCTCTGCAGAACATATATGCGCTTAATAATTTAAAGAGAACAAAAATTCATGGCCAAATGACTATAAACAAATAGCTATATATTTTATCTAGACAGAACAATAGAAAAGGTAGCTGCATTAACTACTGTAACCTGCAGAGACCCATGGATGTAAGAAAGCAACATGGATTCTGAGCCCTTAAGTATTTATGGGCTTATTGTAGACAACGACAGAGAGACAACACACAGCTACCGTAATCCTGTAATTACATGTTTAGTTATTATTAATTAAATATTATGTTCATGCAATATTCATACAACACTCCGCTACACAAAGCTTGAAAGAGGAAAACATTATCTGCTGATAGCTTTATTATGGTGGAATTTGTACATCCTCTACTTATTCTAAAAGAAAAATATAGGAAGTAAAATCGAGTTCAAGTTCCCCCTTAGACATTGCATGCTCAACGTAATATATGGAAGGTTAAATTGTTTAGGAGTGGGGTGTGATAAATAGTGGTGTTGTAGTTCAAATAAAAAGCTTACATTGAAAGAAATAAAAGTAAATATGGATGTTGGACTTTCAGAACATGGTGGCTGCAACAGAAGATTACATAGTAATGGAGATTGTGGGAAATGTGCTTGGCTTCCCTTCTCTTTTCTGTCCAGAAATGAACCTCCTCTACATTCCCGCAGGAACATGCACAGTGTGCACAGAGCTGCCAGAGGACTGTTGAGCCTTCACAGGCTGCACTGGGGAGGAGGTGATGTCACCAAAGGCAAGAGGAAGTGGGCAGAAAAAGTTGGTGCACTATCAGAGGTGTTGGAGTTTGGTGTTGGGGTGCTGGGGCACAATGGTAGGGTGATAGGGTGATGCAGCATGAAGAGTGCCAGAGCATTGAGTTCTTCAGCCTCCAAGTAAGTCTGATTGAACATGACTAGAGTTGAGCGAACCCGGACTGTAAAGTTCGGGTCCGTACTGAACTTTGGGGTGACCGGGACCCGGACTTTTCAAAAAAAGTCCGGGTTCGGGTCCGGTGTTCTGGTAATTTTAATGAAAAATCTTAAAAATGCTGTAAAAAAGCCCAGGAAGGTCCTAGAGGTCTGCAAAAGGAAGGAAAATGTGGGTAAGGGTGGGAAAAGTGCCCTACAAAGAAATGGGGACAGGGAAATAACTTTAAATATTTTTAAAAAAATAAAAACATAAAAATGCAAAAATGGAGATCATCTTCAAAATGGGTCTGA
>BLSH010435886.1:1176242-1188309 GCA_018402905.1 Glandirana rugosa
CTGTCGCTCATTACTCAAGGTCTACGGATGTCTTATAACCCAGTACAAATCTCAACTCGCTTGAAGATCTTCAGACCCAAGACGACCAAACTCTAAACATGACCCAATATTCTGTAGGCATCTGGAACTCATTACTCGCTGTCTGAGACAGTTTGAATAAGATCTTTATCTGTGGTTGGTGCACCTTCTACTTAACACTGCTTGTGTGTCTCTTGGCACTATGGAATATATGAGGTTCTACTGTACATGTGTAGGAAGCAGAGCCAGCATTTAGTGACTGCATTGTTGATCTTCTCTAACCTCAGGTTGCCTCCCCCATGCATACCAGCAATGAGATCCCAACAAAGGAAGTCTCCCACCGCAGATAACTTAATTGTGGCTATCTTCAGTAGATCATATGACATGTAGGAGTCAAAAATTAGTTATTAGAGAGGAAACTTTTTGTGCTGGGAGCTGATTGCTAGTATCTGCAAAGGACTTGAGCAGCACTGTCACTGAAAGCCAGGTCCACTGGAGGGGGGGGGGTATTGTTGTGTCTTTGGAACAATCCAAAATGGTGCTAAAACTTGGCGCAATAGTAGCAGCAGGAAGGTAATAGTGTTGTCTTGTTACTACACATACGCATCAGTGTTTAAGTGTAGACCAGTGCCATGCACAGCACCCTTACTTACAATTTCTGACTCTGGCAGCTCACACCACCAAACCCCCTGCTGGGCAGAAGGACTGCATCTGGAGTAACAGCAGACAGCTCATTGCTGAGGCACCACTCATCACCAGGCCATCACCACTGTGCTCACTCCCTTCTCACCACCATAAGTGAAACCACCCCACCATTGCATATTTACACTCACCCCCCACACAGGCTCTCACCGCTGCAACTGACCCTCATCCTCTTTGCATGTGCACCCAAGCCCACACTTTCACCCTGCTCTCACCACTTCTCCTGCATGTCTCAACTTCACTTTCCACTACCACTGCGTTGATGGATATCTCACTGCTCACCACTACTGTACCAATTTGCATCTCTGTGCTCTTTGCCACTGCAATGACAAGCCCTTCTGGATTCATCCTGTTCAGTGAGCAGGCACACTTTTGCTAGTCTGTTTTGAAAATGGAATGGCATTTATGGGAGGACATTTGAATTTATAGATCAAGGAAATTGTATGATTAATTTACTTAGCAATAGAGGTGGGTGAACGGTTCAGCACGAGCATAAGTTAGGGCCGAACTTTTGCTGTTCGGTCGTTCGGTGAACAGCCGAACAAACGGGACATTCGTCCATTTGTTCGCCCCCCCCCCCGAATGGACCAAAATGCAATGCGGCACTGAACAATGCATTGCAAGCCCTAATTGGATGAAGCAGTGAAAGCTTCAGCCAATCAGGGCACAGAGCACCGTCAGAGCCATGATTGGACACTTTCATCATGACTTTATCCAATCATGGCTCATTCCTGCCCCACAGTATAAAAGTATTCTTTCAATGGCAGCCATTTTCAGCGTGATTTTGGCTGGAGAGAGATAGAACAGGGCTCTGTTCAGTGATATTAGTTAGCTAGTGTGCTAAACTGTGCAATTTTGCTTCAATTGTCAGTGTAGAATATTAGTTTAGTGTCAGTCTAGGGATAGTGTGAGTGTAGTGAGGAGGACCATCATTGAGCTTTGCATAGTGTGCAGCTAGAGGAGGGACAACTCAGATAGATTCACTGTAGTGTAGTGAGACTGTGCCATTCATACATACATTAGTGTATATGTAGGGTAGGGACAGCTCAGATAGTTTCATTGTAGTGAGACCGTGTCAGTAACCTTTACATTAGTGTATAGCTAGAGTAGGGACAGTTCAGATAACATCAGTGTAGTGACGGTTGAACACTGTCTACTTGATTGCGTTACTGCAAGTTTAACACCATTTACTTCTGTATGCGTTATTGCCAGTTTAACGCTATTTACTACTGTGTGCGTTACTGCCAGTTTAACGCCATATAGTTTTCTATGCGTTACTGCCAGTTAAACGCCATATAGTTTTGTGTGCATTACTGCCAGTTTAACTCCATATAGTTCTGTGTGCGTTACTGCCAGTTTAATTCCATATAGTTCTGTGTGTGTTACTGCTTGTTTAACGCCATTTACTTCTGTGTGCGTTACTGCTAGTTTAACGCCATTTACTTAGTTCTGTGTGCGTTACTGCCATTTTAACGCCACTTACTCCTATGTGCGTTACTGCCAGTTTAACGTCATATAGTTCTGTATGCGTTACTGCAAGTTTAACGTCATATAGTTCTGTGTGCGTTACTGCCAGTTTAACACCATTTACTTCTGTGTGCGTTACTACCAGTTTAACGCCATATAGTTCTGTGTGCTTTACTGCCAGTTTAACATCATATAGTTCTGTGTGCGTTACTGCCAGTTTAATGCCATTTACTTCTGTAGGCATTACTGCCAGTTTAATGCCATTTACTTCTGTGTGTGTTACTGCCAGTTTAATGCCATATAGTTCTGTGCGTTACTGCCAGTTTAACCCCATATAGTTCTGTGTGTGTTACTGCCAGTTTAACGCCATTTACTTCTGTGTTCATTACTGCCAATTTAAAGCCATATTGTTTTTTTTTGCATTACCGCCAATTTAACGCCATATAGTTCTGTGTGCATTACTGCCAGTTTAACGCCATTTACTTCTGTGTGCGTTACTGCCAGTTTAACACCATATCATCCTGTGCATTACTGCCAGTTTAACACCATATAGTTCTGTGTGAGTTACTACCAGTTTAACGCCATTTACTTGTGTGTGTGTTACTACCAGTTTAACGCCATATAGTTCTGTGTGCGCTACTGCCAGTTTAACGTCATATAGTTCTGTGCGCTACTGCCAATTTAACGCCATATAGTTCTGTGTGCGCTACTGCCAGTTTAACGCCATATAGTTCTGTGCGCTACTGCCAATTTAACGACATATAGTTCTATGTGCGTTACTAATAGTTTAACGCCATTTAGTTCTGTGTGCATTACTGCCAGTTTAACGCTGTTTACTTCTGTGTGCGTTACTGCCAATTTAATGCCATATAGTTCTGTGCCTTACTGCCAGTTTAACTCTATATAGTTCTGTGTGCTTTACTGCCAGTTTAACGCTGTTTACTTCTTTGTGCGTTACTGCCAGTTTAATGCCATATAGTTCTGTGCGTTACTGCCAGTTTAACGCTATATAGTTCTGTGTGCGTTGCTGCCAGTTTAACACCATATAGTTCTGTGTGTGTTACTGCCTGTTTAATGCCATTTACTACTGTGTGTGTTACTGCCAGTTTAACGGCATTTACTTCTGTGCGCGTTACTGCCAGTTTAATGCCATTTACTTCTGTGTGCGTTACTGCCAGTTTAGCGCCATATAATTCAGTGCGTTACTGGCAGTTTAACGCCATATAGTTCTGCATGCGTTACTGCCAGTTTAACATATAGTTCTGTGTGCGATACTGCAAGTTTAACGCTATTTACTTCTATGTGCGTTACTGCCAATTTAACGCCATATAGGTTTTTTGCGTTACTGCCTGTTTAATGCCATATAGTTCAGTGCTTTATTGCCAGTTTACCGCCATATAGTTCTGTGTGCATTACTGCCAGTTTAATGCCATTTACTACTGTGTGTGTTACTGCCAGTTTAACGCCATATAGTTCTGTGTGCTTTACTGCCAGGTTATTGTCATATAGTTCTGTGTGTGTTACTGCCAGTTTAATGCCATTTACTTCTGTGTGGGTTACTGCCAGTTTTAAACCATATATTTCTGTGCGTCACTGGCAGTTTAACATATAGTTCTGTGTGCGATACTGCAAGTTTAACGCTATTTACTTCTGTGTGCGTTACTGCCAATTTAACGTCATATAATTTTTTTGCATGACTGCCTGTTTAACGCCATATAGTTCTGTATGCGTTACTGCCAGTTTAACGCCATTTACTACTGTGTGTGTTACTGCCAGTTTAACGCCATATAGTTCTGTGTGTGTTACTGCCAGTTTAACGCCATTTACTTCTGTGTGGGTTACTGCCAGTTTTAAACCATATATTTCTGTGCGTTACTGCCAGTTTAACGCCATATAGTTCTGTGTGTGTTACTGCCAGTTTAATGTCCTATAGTTGTGTGCGCTACTGCCAATTTAACGCCATATAGTTCTGTGTGTGCTACTGCCAGTTTAACGCTATATAGTTCTGTGCGCTACTGCCAATTTAATGCCATATAGTTCTATGTGCGTTACTGACAGTTTAACTCCATTTACTTCTGTGTGCATTACTGCCAGTTTAACGCTGTTTACTTCTGTGTGCGTTACTGCCAGTTTAATGCCATATAGTTCTGTGCGTTACTGCCAGTTTAACGCTATATAGTTCTGTGTGCTTTACTGCCAGTTTAACGCTGTTTACTTCTGTGTGCGTTGCTGCCAGTTTAACGCTGTTTACTTCTGTGTGCGTTGCTGCCAGTTTAACACCATATAGTTCTGTGTGTGTTACTGCCTGTTTAATGCCATTTACTACTGTGTGTGTTACTGCCAGTTTAACGTCATTTACTTCTGTGCGTGTTACTGCCCGTTTAATGCCATTTACTTCTGTGTGCGTTACTGCCAGTTTAGCGCCATATAATTCAGTGCGTTACTGGCAGTTTAACGCCATATAGTTCTGTATGCGTTACTGCCAGTTTAACATATAGTTCTGTGTGCGATACTGCAAGTTTAATGCTATTTACTTCTGTGTGCGTTACTGCCAATTTAACGTCATATAGTTTTTTTGCTTTACTGCCTGTTTAACGCCATATAGTTCAGTGCGTTATTGCCAGTTTACCGCCATATAGTTCTGTGTGCGTTACTGCCAGTTTAACGCCATTTACTACTGTGTGTGTTACTGCCAGTTTAACGCCATATAGTTCTGTGTGCTTTACTGCCAGGTTAATGTCATATAGTTCTGTGTGTGTTACTGCCAGTTTAACGCCATTTACTTCTGTGTGGGTTACTGCCAGTTTTAAACCATATATTTCTGTGCATTACTGCCAGTTTAACGCCATATAGTTGTATGTGTGTTACTGCCAGTTTAGCACCATTTACTTCTGTGTGCGTTACTGCCAGTTTTAAACCATATATTTCTGTGTGTTACTGCCAGTTTAACGCCATATAGTTCTGTGTGCATTACTGCCAGTTTAACGTCATTTACTTCTGCGTGCATTACTGCCAGTTTAACGCCATATAGTTCTGTGTGCGTTACTGACAGTTTAACGCCATTTACTTCTGTGTGCATTACTGCCAGTTTAACACCATATAGTTCTGTGTGCGTTACTGCCATTTTAACGCCACTTACTCCTATGTGCGTTACTGCCAGTGTAACATCATATAGTTCTGTATGCATTACTGCAAGTTTAACGTCATATAGTTCTGTGTGCGTTACTGCCAGTTTAACACCATTTACTTCTGTGTGCGTTACTACCAATTTAACGCCATTTACTTCTGTGTGCATTACTGCCAGTTTAACGTCATATAGTTCTGTGTGCGTTACTGCCAGTTTAATGCAATTTACTTCTGTGTGCATTACTGCCAGTTTAATGCCATTTACTTCTGTGTGTGTTACTGCCAGTTTAATGCCATATAGTTCTGTGCGTTACTGCCAGTTTAACCCCATATAGTTCTGTGTGTGTTACTGCCAGTTTAAAGCCATTTACTTCTGTGTGTGTTACTGCCAGTTTAATGCCATATAGTTCTGTGCGTTACTGCCAGTTTAACCCCATATAGTTCTGTGTGTGTTACTGCCAGTTTAGCGCCATTTGCTACCGTGTGCATTACTGCCAATTTAAAGCCATATAGTTTTTTTGCTTTACTGCCAGTTTAACGCCATATAGTTCTGTGTGCATTACTGCCAGTTTAACGTCATTTACTTCTGAGTGCGTTACTGCCAGTTTAACACCATATAGTTCTGTGCATTACTGCCAGTTTAACACCATATAATTCTGTGTGCGTTACTACCAGTTTAACGCCATTTACTTTTGTGTGTGTTACTACCAGTTTAACGCCATATAGTTCTGTGTGCGCTACTGCCAGTTTAACGCCATATAGTTCTGTGCGCTACTGCCAATTTAACGCCATATAGTTCTGTGTGCGCTACTGCCAGTTTAACGCCATATAGTTCTGTGCGCTACTGTCAATATAACGCCATATAATTCTGTGTGCGTTACTGCCAGTTTAACGCCATTTACTTCTGTGTGCATTACTACCAGTTTAACGCTGTTTACTTCTGTGTGTGTTACTGCCAGTTTAACGCCATATAGTTCTGTGTACTTTACTGCCAGGTTAATGTCATATAGTTCTGTGTACGTTACTGCCAGTTTTAAACCATATATTTCTGTGCTTTACTGCCAGTTTAACGCCATATAGTTCTGTGTGCATTACTGCCAGTTTAACGCCATTTACTTCTGCGTGCATTACTGCCAGTTTAATGTCATTTACTTCTGTGTGCATTACAGCTGGTTTAACGTCATTTACTTTTGTGTGCATTACTGCCAGTTTAACGCCATATAGTTCTGTGCGTTACTGCCAGTTTAACGCCATATAGTTCTGTGTGCGTTACTGCCAGTTTAACGCCATATAGTTCTGTGCATTACTGCCAGTATAACACCATATAGTTCTGTGTGCGATACTGCCAGGTTAATGCCATATAGTTCTGTGTGCGTTACTGCCAGTTTAATGCTATTTACTTCCATGTGCGGTACTGCCAGTTTAACGCCATTTACTTCTGTGTGCGCTACTGCTAGTTTAACGCCATATAGTTCTGTGTGCTACTGCCAGTTTAACGCCATATAGTTCTGTGTGCGTTACTGCCAGTTTAACGCCATATAGTTCTGTGCATTACTGCCAGTATAACACCATATAGTTCTGTGTGCGATACTGCCAGTTTAACGCCATTTACTTCTGTGTGCGTTGCTGCCAGTTTAACTCCATATAGTTCTGTGTGCTTTACTGCCAGGTTAATGCCATATAGTTCTGTGTGCGTTACTGCCAGTTTAATGCTATTTACTTCCATGTGTGGTACTGCCAGTTTAACGCCATTTACTTCTGTGTGCGCTACTGCTAGTTTAACGCCATATAGTTCTGTGCGCTACTGCCATTTTAACGCCAAATAGTTGTATGTGCGTTACTGTCAGTTTAATGCTATATATTTCTGTGTGCGTTACTGCCAGTTTAACACCATATAGTTCTGTGTGCTTTACTGCCAGCTTAATGCCATATAGTTCTGTGTGCGTTACTGCCAGTTTAACGCCATTTACTTCCGTGTGCATTACTGCCAGTTTAATGCTATTTTCTTCTGTGTGCGCTACTGCCAGTTTAACGCCATATAGTTCTGTGCGCTACTGCCATTTTAACGCCATATAGTTCTGTGCGCGTTACTGCCAGTGTAGCGCCAATTACTTCGGTGTGAATTACTGCCAGTTTAACGCCATTTACTTTTGTGTGCATTACTGCCAGTTTAACGCCATATCGTTCTGTGCGTTACTGCCAGTTTAACGCTATATAGTTCTGTGTGCGTTACTGCCAGTTTAACGCCATATTGTTCTGTGTGTGTTACTGCCAGTTTAACACCATTTACTACTGTGTGCATTACTGCCAGTCTAACGCCATTTAGTTCTGTGTGCGTTACTGCCAGTTTAACACCATTTACTACTGTGTGCATTACTGCCAGTCTAACGCCATTTAGTTCTGTGTGCGTTACTGCCAGTTTAATGCCATATAGTTCTGTGTGTGTTCCTGCCAGTTTAACGCCATTTACTTCCGTGTGTGTTACTGCCCATTTAATGCCATATTTTTTTTTGCGTTACTGCCAGTTTAACGCCATATAGTTCCATGTGCGTTACTGCAAGTTTAACGCCATTTACTTCTGTGTGCGTCACTGCCAATTTAACATCATAGAGTTTTTTACGTTACTGCCAGTTTAACGCCATATAGTTCAGTGCGTTACTGCCAGTTTAAAGCCATATAGTTCTGTGTGCATTACTGACAGTTTAACGCCATTTACTTCTGTGTGCGTTACTGCCAGTTTAACGCCATATAGTTCTGTGTGCTTTACTGCCAGGTTAATGCCTTATAGTTCTGTGTGCGTTACTGCCAGTTTAACACCATTTACTTTTGTGCGCGTAACTGCCAGTTTAACGCCATTTACTTCTGTGTGCGTTACTGCCAGTGTAACGCCATATAGTTCTGCGCGTTACTGCCAGTTTAACGCCATATAGTTCTGCACGTTACTGCCAGTATAACGCCATATAGTTCTGTGTGTGTTACTGCCAGTTTAACGCCATTTACTTCCATGTGTGTTACTGCCAATATTACATCATAGAGTTTTTTGCGTTACTGCCAGTTTAACGCCATATAGTTCAGTGCGTTACTGCCAGTTTAACGCCATATAGTTCTGTGTGCGTTACTGCCAGTTTAACGCCATTTACTTCTGTGTGCGTTACTGCCAGTTTAACGCCATATAGTTCTGTGTGCTTTACTGCCAGGTTAATGCCTTATAGTTCTGTGTGCGTTACTGCCAGTTTAACGCCATTTACTTTTGTGCACGTAACTGCCAGTTTAACGACATTTACTTCTGTGTGCGTTACTGCCAGTTTAACGCCATATAGTTCTGCGCGTTACTGACAGTTTAACGCCATATAGTTCTGCGCGTTACTGCCAGTTTAACGCCATTTACTTCTGTGTGTGTTACTGCCAATATTACATCATAGAGTTTTTTGCGTTACTGCCAGTTTAACGCCATTTAGTTCAGTGCGTTACTGCCAGTTTAACGCCATATAGTTCTGTGTGCGTTACTGCCAGTTTAACGCCATTTACTTCTGTGTGCGTTACTGCCAATATAACATCATAGAGTTTTTTGCGTTACTGCCAGTTTAACGCCATATAGTTCAGTGCGTTACTGCCAGTTTAACGCCATATAGTTCTGTGTGCGTTACTGCCAGTTTAACGCCATTTACTTCTGTGTGCGTTACTGCCAGTTTAACACCATATAGTTCTGTGCGCTTTACTGCCAGGTTAATGCCATTTACTTCTGTGTGTGTTACTGCCAGTTTAACACCATATAGTTCTGTGTGCGTTACTGCCAGTTTAACGCCATTTACTTCTGTGTGCGTTACTGCCAATATAACATCATAGAGTTTTTTGCGTTACTGCCAGTTTAACGCCATATAGTTCAGTGCGGTACTGCCAGTTTAACGCCATATAGTTCTGTGTGCGTTACTGCCAGTTTAACACCATATAGTTCTGTGCGCTTTACTGCCAGGTTAATGCCATTTACTTCTGTGTGTGTTACTGTCAGTTTAACGCCATATAGTTCTGCGCGTTACTGCCAGTTTAACGCCATATAGTTCTGTGTGTGTTACTGCCAGTTTAACACAATTAACTTTTGTTTGCATTACTGTCAGTTTAACGCCATTTACTTAGGTGTGCGTTACTGCCAGTTTAATGCCATATAGTTCTGTGTGCGTTACTGCCAGTTTAACGCCATATAGTTCTGTGTGCGTTACTGCCAGTTTAATGCCATTTACTACTGTGTGTGTTAGTGCCAGTTTAAAGCCATTTACTTCTGTGTGCGTTACTGCCACTTTAATGCCATTTACTTCTGTGTGCGTTACTGCCAGTTTAACGCCATATAATTCAGTGCGTTACTGGAAGTGTAACGCCATATAGTTCTGCGTGCGTTACTGCCAGTTTAACTCCATATAGTTCTGTGTGCGTTACTGCCCGTTTAAAGCCAATTACTTCTGTGTGCGTTACTGCCAATTTAATGCCATATCTTTTTTTGCATTACTGCCAGTTTAACGCCATATAGTTCTGTGCACGTTAATGCCAGTTTAATGCCATTTACTTCTGTGTGCGTTAATGCCAATTTAACGTCATATAGTTTTTTTTGCGTTACTGCCAGTTTAACACCATGTAGTTCTGTGTGCGTTACTGCCAGTGTAACGGCATTTACTTCTGTGTGCATTGCTGCCAATTTAACGCCATATCGTTTTTTGCGTTACTGCCAGTTATTTACTTCTGTGTGTGTTACTGCCAATTTAACGTCATATCGTTTTTTTTTGCGTTACTGCCAGTTTAACGCCATATAGTTCAATGCGTTACTGCCAGTTTAATGCCAAATAGTTCTGTGTGCCTTACTGACAGTTTAACATGATATAGTTCTGTGTGTGCGTTACTGCCAGTTTAATGCCATTTACTTCTGTGTGTGTTACTGCCAATTTAAGTCATATAGTTTTATTTGCGTTACTGCCAGTTTACTCCATTTACTTCTGTGTGCGTTACTGTCAGTTTAATGCCATATAGTTCAGTACGTTACTGCCAGTTTAACACCATATACAGTCCCAGGCAATAAACACATGATGCAATAGGCCACAATGTAAATTATCAACTTTAGGGTTAACGTTAGAGTTCTTCTTTAGTGTATATTACTAGAACCACCAAATCACTGCTACTGAAGGAGAAACAGGAAGGTCCTCGCAGTGAAGATATCCGGTATCTTCAGCTAGCCTGGCGTTGGTGTACTTGGTGTCTTGTCTGGCAGAATGAGCAAAGTGTATGTACAAATATCCTGGCAGGCAAAGTGATGTGCAGTATGCTGGCAGTATCCTGTCAAGCAAAAAGGATACTAAGACTGCTCAGCAGAGTGGAAGTGTATCTACAGGTGTAGGTACAAGTAAGGGTATGTTGTCTACCTGCAGTGTCTTTAAGGTGGGCAAGTGCATCTTTAAAGCGGAGTTCCACCCCTTTAAAAGTCAGCAGCTACAAAAAAGTGTAGCTGCTGACTTTTAATAATCGGACACTCACCGGTCCCACGCTTCAGTGATGCGGTCGCCCGCTGCCTTGCTCCTCTCCCCCTCCCCTCGGTGGCGCCGGCATCACTAGTGTAGGCGCCTGGCTTTGGCTTCAAACCCGGGTGCGCACTGTGCATGCGCAAGCCTCCCTGCACGCTGTGAATGGCCAGTGTATTTTCTGGGACCTGTGACGGGGAGGGGGGACAGGTGAACTTCCTTTTGGTTCCGCGGTCGCAGTGCTGGTGGACCGTGGACAGCCGACCGGTCCCTTCCCTGTTCCCCTACATCTGTGCACACAGGCTGTCAGCATCTGCACCTACACTAGCCAAGGAGTGTGATGTAGCCACCGGACATAGACCTTCCTGTACTACTATTCAGTACTACATGCTTGTATACATTTTTATGTGTGAGTATCCATTTGGCTGCTTTTTAATAAATATTGTCTTTCTTGTGTGGAGCCAATGGCTCTCCTGCTATCAATCTATCCAATGAGGACCAGAGCCCGCTGGAGCTGCTAGGCTCATCCCCGGTGCGGGAATGATCGGGCTCAGGTAAGTAAACGGGGGCTCTGGGGGGGCTGCTGTAACAAAAAATGCATAGAATGCATAAAGGTGAAAAACTGGGAGGGTTTATAACCCTTATAAAGCTGCACAGTTTGTTTTTGTCTATAGATACCCCTTATCTGCATAGGCATGTTTTTGGTAAAAGTGAATTAACTCTTCAAAATAGAAATCCTTGCAAAACCTACCTGCTCTTGAAACTGTCCTCTCCCCCCTCCTAACACCTATTATGACTAGTGTTGAGCGAACCCGGACTGTAACGTTCGGGTCCGTACCGAACTTTCGGGTGTCCGGGGCACGGACCCGGACATTTCAAAAATCGTTCGGGTTCGGTCCCGTCATCATTTCATTAGATAGAGTCCTACGTCCTAGTCCAGAATTTTACAGAGATTAGAGAGGGAGTGCGAAAATCGAAGGAAAGGGATGTGATTGGGTTCCTCGTACACTGACGTCGTGACACTGAGGTCGAATATTTCTCCGACCCAGTGTACTACGTGACCGGTTAGTGTCGGTACGGTAATCATCCGTACCGACACTACCGAAGATTCCCGTTTGGTCACTTTGCGAACAACTAACCGACGGGACGCCGAAGAGTTGTGCACCTCATTTTATCGTCTTGGGGCCTGGCTTGGGCTTGCTAAAAACTTTACAGGCCCAGGCACGGGGCCTGTGGGCTTTCAAGCCATGCCT
>BLSH010435886.1:1198020-1211547 GCA_018402905.1 Glandirana rugosa
CTGCTAGATGAGAAGAGCCCTCCTTCTCTGAGTGTCATACACTGGACAGAGCGGCTCTTCTCATCTAGCAGCCGCCGCCCTCCGAGAAGCTGCCTGGCTGTGATCAGCCCTGAAAAAGTGAAGAGGAGTGAAGGGACAACTTTTACAGTTCTGCGCCTCCTCCCTGCGGCGCCTGGGTGCATTGCACCCCGCGCACCCGCCCAGGATCGGCCCTGCGGTCACGGCCTAGTCAACCTCTAGTCTCCTACTCCACATCCACCCCCCTTCCTATTTTTTTATTTGATTTTAATTTATTTTCCCTATCCCCATTTTTTTGTAGGGCACTTGCCCTACCCTTACCCCCATTTTACTTCCTTTTGCAGCCCTCTAAGATGATTTTAGAACAGTGATATGGCTTCTACCGTTAATTAATACTTTTCAGACACAGTTTGAAGATGATCCACATTCACCTCCATTTTTGCATTTTTTATGTTTTTATTTTTCAAAAATATTTAAAGTTATTTCCCTGTCCCCATTTTTTTGTAGGGCACTTGCCCTACCCTTACCCCCATTTTACTTCCTTTTGCAGCCCTCTAGGGCTTTCCAGGACTTTGTTACAGCCATTTTTGTGCCTAAAAGTTCGGGTCCCCATTGATTTCAATGGGGTTCGTTGTCCGTGCGATCGTTCGGGTTCCGTCCGGACCCGGACCTGGACTTTGTGCCGAAGTTCGGACGGACCAGCAGAACCCGAACTTCCAGAGGTTCGCTCAACTCTAATTATGACTAACCTATGTAAGAAAGATGTATATACCTACCTATTTTCAGCCTGCTCCGGTCTGGTCATGTACCCAATGTCAGGCAGCACCAGCTGCCAGGGAGAGGAGAAAGCACTCAACAAAGGCTGGTAATGCCTTAGGGCGATGACATCACCCATAGGCTCCTATGACCAATCCATTGTCAGTGGTTACTCCTCTCCCCTGCAGAGGCCACTGGTTGACATGGGGGAGCTGGATCACATGACCAGACCAGAGCAGCCTAAAAATAATTAAAGTGGAAGTCCACCCTAAACCTAAAATCCCTACATCTATAGACCCCCCCCCCCCCCATTCTGACACTAACCTCTCTAGCCCTGTAAAGAAAAACTCACTAACATACCTTTTCTGAAGCCGCTTCGACCCCATCCGACCTGATCCCACGCTGAGCTGTCAGCCACAGGTGGGTGCAGAGGACACGATCGACAGAAGAAGCCCCATAGTAACCCTATGGGTGACGTCACATCCCATTCATTTCACAGTCGGTGTCGGCCGTGTCCTCTGCAGAGCTTCCGCCGTTGGAGACCGGGTCAGATCGCCTTCATAAAAGGTATGTATACTCATTTTTCTTTACAGGGCTAGAGAGGTTAGTGTTAGAATTGGGGGGGGGGTCTATTGATGCAGGGATTTTAGATTTAGGGTGGACTTTAAGTATACATATCTTTCTTACACAGGTTAGTCAGCATAAGTGTTGGGAGTAGGGGCAGGGTGGGGAGGGGACAGTTTCTAAGAGTAGTTAGGTTTTGAAAGGAATTCTACTTTACCTGTAGTCAGCAGGGCTGCTGATAGAAATCACGGGGCCCCGTACAGACTATTTGACAGCCCCCCCCAAGAAAGTATTAAAGCTATATTTCGCTAAAAATACAATAAAACTATTAGCATACACAAATACAACATAACTCACATAATTCCTGCTAAATCTAAAAGATAAAACTGAGTTAATAAATAAAAATGAAGATGAGATTAAAAAAATATAAAGGCTCCGGGATCAGAGGGACAGAGGGAGAGAAGTTAAGCTCCATGCACACTGGGCTTAAAAAAAACGTTCATATAGAACATTTTTTGTACAAAGTTTAGACGACTTTAGGAGAACCATAAGGGTTTTACTTCCTGTCTCTTAAACGTTGAGCTTAAAATATGCCTGTAATCGTCCTAATGTACATGGACACATAAGATAACATTGAGCTGCTTCTACAGGCAAAACACTAAACTCCTCTAGAAGTAGCAATTTTTTAGTTAGAGATAACTCCAGTGCTGAGAGGATGGGGGCCCACACAGGGAGGGGATTAGTGAAGGAACGACTGTCTCTTTCCTATCAGATAAAAGCTTGTAGCAAGGGAGAGGGAAGGAGAGCAACTTTCATCTGCTGGAGGAAAATAGACACAATTTTCATCTGTCACTAATCCCCCCTGTGTGCTCCGGGCCCCCCCGGAGCCCTCAGGGCTGGTTGTACTCCCCTATCAGTGGCCCTGGTAGTTAGTACCAGTGGCAGCTGGTGGGTTATTCTTTTGGGGGGGCGGCAAACAGCCAAAACCACCTGCCGGGGCGGTGTGGCACTGACAGCACAAAACACCCCCCCATGGGCCGCGGGCGACCCAGCACTTACCCGCTCATGTGGCGGGGCTGTGGTGTCCTCATCTCCTAACCTTGAGTGCAGTCAGCAGGGGCTCCGATGTCCGCTCCTCATGCTTTCTCCACTCTGTGTCTCCTCTTGTGCCAAAGCGTTCTAGTCACCCAATAGGATCCCCTGACGCTTTGGCCAATCGGGAAACAGGTCTCATGACCTACCTCCTGATTGGCAGGGAGGAACTTTGGTGTGAAAATAGTGAAAGTTAATTTTCTATGATCACACAACAGGGTGGGATCAGGGCGCAGTGCTCTGGCCCCCGAGCCCACCCTTTTTTGAAACCCATTAGAGCCTCTGGCTCTAATCAGGTGCTCAAAAAACACTCTCCCCATTGGAATTCATAGTCCGACGCCCTGATATGTAGATCAAGGGGCTGGGGGGGGGGGGGGGGTGACGCCTGTGCACCCTCTATGGACAGGCCACCACTGGTCAGTACTGTTCCAATAAAATAGCAATACTAGTTACCACAACTAGTTTTCTTTTTACTGTTCAGCCTTTAAAACTCAGAATGTGTGAAAGTACACAACCGTGATAGAGCAAAGGTGGTAATAGTGTTAGAGCAAAGCAGAAAGGGTTAAAACAATCAGTAATTTTGCAATGTACTGTAGAAAAGCATGAGAAAAAAATTATATAATTACATAATGTATGCTAATTTCATATTTTGTAGACCCATTTTATTTGTGACAAAATGTGAGTGAATTCATTTTTTTTTTTTTTTTATTACAACAAATGAAATAACTGAACCAACTGGCAGTATATATAACCGATCATAAGCGAAACCATATTTTTATTGCGTGTCATGTCATACGACAAAATGATAGCTTTTGCAATCTTAACAGCTGATTCATCAGTGATCAGCACTTTTTATACAGCGTGTATTCCTTTCTGAATTTGTAGGCTGCCATAAGGTTAAATTATGGCCTGCTGCCACAGCTGTGGGCCAGCCACACGCTCAGGATACCAGAAGATTCTCTTTAATTTGTCTCGTAAATTTCTCTTGTGGAAGTGAAATGCCATTAATGGTGAAGAGAAGTGTCTTAACGACTTGCCGACATTTACTCACAATTAAATCATCATTTCCCTCTAATTTGTATTTATCACAAATGGAAGAAGAAGAATAGATGGTGATAAATTAGTCCCAAATACGGCTCAGAAGGTAATGAAGGGAAAAAAGATAAAAGGGGAAACTGGTGAAGTAGGGGAAAATGGGCTTTATCCTTAAGTGTTATTGATTTGGAATAAGATGAAACAGAACTGATATTCTTAGCAGGTTAGAGTAAAAACTCAGCTCAATCAACAAAGCAAAAAAAATGCCATTTTCATGCTTTATATACATTATTATGGAGGAGCTGAAGAACTGAATCATTTACTGAACTACATTTTACATGGTTCTCCGAGAGCTCAGAAAGAAGAAATGTCATCTACAGAGGTGCTATTGTCAAAATAATGAAAATGCTAAAAAATCGATGTAATGTATACACAAAGCAAAGTTTGCATTACCTTGTCTGCATATCATAAAATTGTAAATTTATCGAAACAAATATATCCAGAGAAATTTCAAAAATCACCACACACACAGGAAGGGAAGGCCTAGAGAAAAGACCTTCTCTCCAGTACCCAACATTCACTCCTCAGTATACGTCCTTCAGTAAGATATGCCCCCCAATGCAAACATTTCACTTACAATTCAGTAGCAAAGTATAATTTATATTCCGTATTTAATTTCATTCAGTTTAATTGAAAGGTTTGTCTGTTTTTTTATTGTTTACTTGATTGCTATCACATTTTTTAAGATGTTATTTAACCACTTCAGTGCCAGAAGGATTTACCCCCTTCCTGACCACGTTTTGCGATATGGCACTGCGTTGCTTTAACCAACAATTGCGCGGTCGTGCGATGATGTACCTAAACAAAATTGATGTCCTTTTATCCCCACAAATAGAGCTTTCTTTTGGTGGTATTTGATCATCTCTGTGTTTTTTTATTGTTTGTGCTATAAACAAAAAAAAGTGACAATTTTGAAAAAAAAAAAACTTTTTGCTACAATACATATCCAAAAAAAAAATATAAAGAAAAACAAATGTATTCATCAGTTTAGGCCAATGTGTATTCTTCTACATATTTTTGGTAAATAAAAATCGCAATAAGCGAATATTGATTGGTTTGCACAAAAGTTATAGCATCTACAAACTATGGGGATAGATTTATGTCATTTTGATTATTAATTTTTTTTTTACTAGTAATGGCGGTTTTTAGCGGGACTGCGATATTGTGACGGACATATCGGACACTTCTGACACTTTCTTAGGACCAATGACATTTATACAGAGATCAGAGTTAAAAACAGCCACTGATTACTGTATAAATGTCACTGGCAGGGAAGGGGTTAACATTAGGGGGCGATCAAGGGGTTAAATGTTCCCTAGGTAGGTGTTTCTAACGGTGTGGTGGCTGGGCTGACAGGGAGTAGAGATAGATCGCTGTTCCGGATTACTTGGAACAGCAGATCTCTCTCTACTTCCCTGACAGAACGGAGATCTGTCTTTTTACATTGACAGATCTCCGTTCTGTCTCTCTGTGGAGAAATCACGGGTAGCCTGCGGACATCGCGGCCACTGGCCACGCGCATCGTGCCGCCTATAGTTCTTTAAGTGGCCGATGTACAATGACGGAGATTTGCGCAGGAGAACTGACCTGCCGATGTACAACTACGGCGGCTGGTCGGCAAGCAGTTAATATACAAACAAATCAAATGGTGTGTGTAGTGGTAATTTAATCTTTGGTTTCAGAAAACCTGTCATAAGAGAAACATGAAGACAAATTACTGCTGAAAATGCATGACTGTCTGCTAATCCCATGGAGTTAACCCAGGTGCACTGCCAACTTCAGGCCTTGGGAGGACCTGGAGAAGAGTAAAGCTCATGCCTTCTCCCAGCACTTTCCTCCTCCTCAGGGTCAGTTCTCCACTTTGTTTGTTATCTGACAGGAGTAGAGACTGGAGATGTAAAATGTACGGAAATGTTAAAGCCATGAGAAAAAACATGGGGAGAGCCCCCCTGTCCCAAAGCACCCCCCCCCCCATGCTGAGGGCATGTGGCCTGTTATTGTTAAGGAGGGGGGTAAATTTTAGCGTGGGGTTCCCCTCCAAATTCTTACCAGACTCGAAGAACCTGGTATAGACTAGGGGGACCCCACGCAGTTTTTTTCTTTATTTTGTACTTTTTTTTATTATTCAGCTGTCAGCGGGAAAACCCACCTCTTCCTTTCATAACATTTTTGTTTTGTTTTTTTTTCCACCAAGACAATGGGTGACACCACCCCTGCCGTTCATAACATTTTGGGGTTTTTTTTATCTCTTTTCTTTCCTATCTGTACAGTCCCGATCTTCTTTTAGACGTAATCGTTTTACTAGTAAACCAAAGAAACAGTTTTTAAAGAATTCTTTTTTCTTTGAACACATACTTATTTTTATCTCTGCTCCTACACCTGCAGCAATTAAGATCAATCTTTTTCCCTAACACTCGATTGGATAGGAGCATCTCACATGACCAATCCCATGTTTAAGTCTTTTGTATATCTAATGTGTATATAAGAATGTAATTTCAGTATTTGTATTGAGCTGTGAACAAGGCGTTACTGCCGAAACGCGTCAGTTGTTTGTACATGGTCACTGCACAATAAACCTAATCACAAACATTTCCGGAGTGCTAATTCATATTTTTTTGGATATCACTGACAGCTGATGATTCAACGGTTGTTAAGGACACCACAGCTGGCTTCCGGGCCCCGCTCTATAACAACCAGCTTACACTGTGCCCTGATTGGGCAAAGCTTTGCCTAATCAGGGTACAGAATGCATTATGCAGTGCTCAGTGCATTGCAGGGTATTCGTCGGGGTGAACACTCGGCAAACACCCTGAAAATTCGGCCCAAATTCATGCTCGGGCTGAACTGTTCGCCTATCCCTAGTCCTCATCATTTTATTCAATAAAGTATTTTTTAATGTCTTTAGGGCACCTCTGGCATGCCAGGATGTGTTTTGTCATCCTTGTAGTATTTGGAAAAGAATATTTATTCTCACAATATTTGCAAATTGCAGCAGAAATTGCACTGTGGAAATGTTTCCAAACTCTAGATGTTGGTCTTACCATTTTACTGAGAGGAGGAAAATAAAAACAATTTACTGACCAGCCTATAGATAAACATTATGCTGTGATGGTGGATTAGATTAACAGGGATTATTTAAAGGTTAAAAAAATAAACTAATCTGTCAGACAAATTTACCGTCTTGCCTATCAATTAAGGCCTGAGAGGACAGAAACTATCAGGAGGAGGTAGAAGATGGAGCCCACAGGAAAACTAAACTGGAGTTTTTTTGTTGCAGTGCCCCCTAGTGGCAGCAGTGCATATCTCTCTTGTTTGAGAACTGCATTGATAAGTACAGTGTATTCCAGGATTTGCTGGCCTGCAGCTGAGAGAACTTGCAATCATTTAGGACTTTACATAAAGCCTCGGAAATCTTTCATTAACATCTTCATGTTGTATAGTTTGAAAACCATGCCATAGTTATATTATTTATATATTATGTTGTTTAGCTTTGTAAAAGAACATATTCTACACTTCTCTTTTTTTAATTTTTTTTCCAGAAAAAAAAAAACAGCTTTAAAACCAATAGCAAAAGCGTTTTTTTCCATTTTTTCAATTTTTCTTCCAGGCCTTCCTATCTCTGGTAGACACACTGCTGTGGCTACTCCAGTCATCATATAGTGGTGGAGTTAAAGAAGTTGTAAACCCTCACGGTTTTTCACCTTAACATATTCTACGCATTAAGGTGAAAAACCTTCTGCACTGCAGCTGCCTCCCAGAGCCCCCGTTTTTCTTACCTGAACCCGATCATTCCAGCGACGAGCCCAGCAGCTCCAGCCGCTATCTCGGGTCCTTATTGGATAGATTGATAGCAGCAGGAGCTGTTGGCTCCCACTGCTGTTAATCAAATCCAGTGACACGGGGGCTGGGCTGAGTCCTGCTGTCTGTGTCAATGGACGCAGCAGCAGGACTCGGGAGCGAGCCCACATGGGTGCTCCCAATGGAAATTGTCTCTCCGCGGGAGCACCCGGTGAAGAGAAGGAGCCAGGAGCACCCCTGAGACACCCAAGAAAAGGAGGATCGGGGCTACTCTATGAAAAACCCTTGCACAGAGCAGGTAAGTATAACATGTTTGTTATTTTACAAAAAAAAAAGAGACCTGGAGGGCAAACTGATTAACTGTAATCTAGATCTGGACAGTTCATGATATGCTTACTTTAAAAAGTGGCTTGATGCTGGCTACCTTTGGTGGCTAATATTATAGAAGAAGCTTGCATTATATGTGGTTTTCAATTATATGGATATCAACCTGGTCTTTAGATTGGCAGACTAGTCATACTTTGATAAAGGAGATTTGTCAGAACAGAAATATAGAAACTTGACATTGCTTACTCATTTTTAAAGGCTTGAGATGTGCTGCCTTGGGGAGGTAAAAGCAGGCGTTTGAGCTGAATATTGGTTAACATGAACCCTGAACAAGGTTATGCAATCACTCAAAGCTGTATACATGCCATGGCCATGATGCTTTGCTTCTTGGCCACAGCAAAAAGTGAGCCCCCTGTTGCATTCAACAGGCAGCACCTCCACTGAATACAAGCCATTCAAGTTAATGGGGCTGCTGGTGCAACCATATTCAGTGCAGTAGTTCAGGAAGGCCCAGAGCTAGGAGGAACGAATGAAGCGTTAGGTTGGCATGACAGGGTGGAAGGGGAACCAAGCAACTTAGAGTTAATGTACCAAGGAGATGGGTGGGAGTTTTACTTACGTGATTGGTGGATTAGGATGCCATCGGATGAACGTCCTTCCCTCCCTCCCTGAGATATGGTAAGTCGGTTTTAGGATGTAGGTGTGGAAATGGAAGTTGAAACCCCTTGGATGGGGTTAAAAATCAATTGGTGGGATACAAGTGGGGAACCATCTTTGGTATGGTGTCCTCTGGTTCGGTGGTCCAATAAGAGGGACCAGGGAGTGGTAGACCTGTAAGGTCTGTGGGGCAAGTGGTAATGTCCCCGAGTTGGTGTTCTGCGGCTGGAGACATCTAGTTTTGTTTTATGTTACTGTTTTTAAATTGTTATTTATTGCTTATGTTGTTTAATAAAAGGCTGTACGGCCATTTAACTCCACCTTGTGTTTTAATGGGGAAAAGGGGGTAGTAGGATGGCTACCTCTGAGCTACCCTAGTCATGCCTTTTGAGAGTTAAAACAGATGGCGAGGAAATAACACATCGCTTCCCAGCTGCCTGTCAACCATCCTCTGATTCACCGTACGGTTTTCATAGGGGATGACAAGGGCTGCTGCTTGTCTAAATGAGCCCTAAAGGTGCAAATTCTAGAACTGTCATCCTTACTATTTAGCATAATATGGACTTGGAACAAGTATGTTGGGTTAGTGGCTCACTAAATATTGAAGCGTAAATAACAATGACATCCTAAGGCTACCATCAAACTTGTGATACTGTTGCAAGTGAGAATTTGCCAGCAAAAGGATTGTTACAAAATGCAAGAAGAACAATCACCCTCCTTCTATGTGTCACTAAATCTCCCTCACTGCTGAAAAAGCTTCAAAATGTAATTTACCAGTTAGAGAGCAACGCCTTGCTTATCCATCAGATGAGCGAGCAACCCATATAAGTAGGTGGGTGTTTCAGCTCTCTGCTGTATCTTCGGATCCTGTCGCTGGTGAGTTCTCGCAAATGTGAAAACCAAGATGGTAAATGGTAAACATCCATATTTTTATCCTAACAGGTTTCTTTTCTTACAAAAACAAAGTTAAAAATATAAAAAAGATTTAAATTGTTTGCTTATCAATAGTTCTGATAGTTTAATCTAGAAGGTTTAGAATCTAGAGAACTGTAGACATGATATCACTCCATTTTAAATGGGCAAAAAAGGTTTCACAGTCGTCGTTGTGGTTTATTAGATCAGGAGAAGAATTTATTTTTCATCTCGACTTTCCTTTTGTAAAACTTTGACGTGTTTACACATACAAAAAAGTCAAAGTCTTAACTTTCAGCCCACTCAAAAATAAATAAATCATATTAAACACAGTCCTATTGATAAATAATACCCTTAATGACACTTATTTTTTATTAAAATTATTTTTTCAATACTGGAAATAAAATTGATGGACAAAACACAAAATTGGTTTGGAAAACTCTGTTGTGTTCATTTTATTTTCTTGTTCTTGAATACCGGTTTTCATAAGATGCCGTTAGTGTTTTAATAGAGCACCTCTAATTAGACCCATTGTGCTAATATGACTCTTTGAATTAGCCCCAGCATGGCAGCTGCTTGTGCTTCCTACGTAGCAGTACAAAATAAAAAAAAAAGAATTCACACAGGTAGGAAATAAGCAAAATATTACTATGAAAAAAGTGAGGTTGGATAAATATGCAGCATTACAAAGAAATGGGAAGGAGGCTGAAATTATGAAAACAACATCAAAATGAACGCTACTGAGCATCAGAGATTTTTGAGTTTTGCATGTTTAGATAATAAGGAATCCAATCAAGTTCCTAATCAGACAGATTTAATAAAATTAGAGAAATCTTTGTTTCCCTCATTGCATTAATTTACGGTCTAATTCCCTCATCTGAAATAAAGAGGAAAAAGGCAGAAAGAGAAGCCTCATTCAGCAGGAGAACAGCTGCTAGTAACAATATAGTGAGACATATGATTAGGGTTGCCAGGTCAGCCTTTTGCTGGACACAATAAACATGAATTGAGAGATGTGCGGTATGAAGGGAAGAATGCAAGACTGAAGAAACTATTCGACTTGACTGCATTGCAGTCGTGCACATAACACGTTTATCTGGTATGTGATCCATGATAAATGGCTAGCGGCCCCCGCTCAGTCTAACAAGGTTGGGTGCTGCTGACTACTGTGGGTGCAGGCTGGGGGAAGGTTCATCCAGGCCTAAAGTATGCTGTAGAAATAGGAAAAGATAGCCTGGCCGCTGCATACCTCCCCTGGCCCGAATGGTTGGCAGGTAAAAGCAGCCTTAGCTTGATTTATCCAATCCATGCCCCCAGCATGTTTTGCCTGCCCCCGGGGCTTAATCACGGAAGGCGGAGAGAAACATATTGGGGGCATGGTTTGAATGAATTGAGCTAAGGCTGGTTTTACATGCTAACCACTTGGCCCGGGCAAGGTGTGCGCCGGTCGGCCTATCTCTTCTGACTTCTACAGTGTATCTAGTATGTGATGTTATGTTTTGCCTCATTCTGTGTCGTAGTGGGGGTAGTGAACATACAAGGCAGGGGCTTGCCTATGGTACTGTCTGAAAGGAGAACTTTAAGCAACCAATCAGCTTTTACCTTCATTCACCAACATGCATAGAAGAATGGAAGATAAGATACTGATATCTAATGGCTAGTTTGTGGTGCAGCTGAACAATGAACCTTATGTAGCGGTACCCCCGAAGGAGCTGCTAATTAGATTTATATTTGTCCCAGGCCTCTGCCTCTCAACCCCAAATAACTGTCCCAACCTCTCTGGCACACCTAGCAATAGTGTACTTGCAATGCACCGTAAGACAGACACAATTGGAGTAAATAGAAGGTTTGTTTACTGGGAGACTTTCCACATTTCAAACAACACTGACAGAAAAATAGTAAACTGTGACATACAATGGTATAAACCACAACTCAAATATGCACTTAAAATTAATACAGGCAGTCAGTTTAAATGGCTCTTAAAATTACCTATGCACTCAGGCATAAAGGGGAACTAATCTGGCTTAGTAACCACCAGTCTGTTTCCCTCGAATCCTGAGATCACAGACCCAAGTCATGAAAATGTGAAGCTATAGGCCACCAATACAAATTATTACTGTAGCAGTTGTAATGAGAGTTCCCCTTAAAAGGTAGTCACTGGGATCACTAAACTACTGATACCAAAAGAGTGATAGTGAGTATCCTTACAATTGATATGTCCAAGATCTCTGGCTAGCCTGGGGTTGGTGCACTTGATGTCCTGATAGCAAAGTAAACTGTAGTGGCTGAACAGCAGAGCAAAAGAGCAATGACACCTGTACACAGGATTTAATATCACTCAGTCTGTGCAGTGTCCCTGTCTCCTGAAAATGGGCACAGATACCCTTGGAATCAATATATCATCTGTTAATGAGGGACCTGTGCACAGGTTAGTATAATCTTCTGATTGAGCTGAGTCTGTCTCTATGGAAGATGTATGAAAAACAACTGAATATACTCAGACACAGATGTATTGTTTGCTCACCACACCAATCTATCGATACGAAAGTCAGTCCGGCTGTTCAGGGTGTGCTGAAGAAGCTGGAAACAATGATGTCCTCTTGCCCTTTTTGCTCTGAGGGAAGACAGCTTCCTCTGTTTGGCTGTAGTCTCCTCCAGAACAATTGATGCCCACTCTATGGATGTCGCTGGCTCTGAAACAGACTTGAACGCTGGCTTGCTGGTCCCACTGGTCCCCCTTTAGAATACTGTATCACCGCAGCTGGTTGGGACACCACAGAAATTTAACTGGCTGGATCACTGCAGGTAGGCCTCAGGCTGCAGCCCACCTGGGAAGAACACACAGGATCCGTGCTGGTCGACCACGCTGTTCCAAGAGACTGAAGCAGGCCACAGCCTCTGCTTAAATAGTCCCCCAAGATGCACCGTTTTTCCCCAGAAGTCCCTTTCCACCACACAGTCTTGTGGGGAATGCAGTTCCTCCTGAAGGCAGTCCAAGGGAAACTTCCTGGAAGTGAACTACGAATCCCAAGATGCACTGCTTCTGCTGAAATAAAGACTGCAATTGTAAAACATGACAATATCATCTTCCTTTGTTTGGCCACTAGAGGGAGTCTGCTCCACACGACAACACTGCACTCTGTCTCTGAAATGCAGGCATAAATATACATATGCTCCCTGCTAAAAGAGACTGCATACTTACAGTGGCCCCTTGGCAAAGTCTCAGAAATAGCGGCAGCAAAGTAGGCCCCTGCTACACTTACACACCCACAACCAACCTTAGTAAGGTCCATGACAAACTAGTGATTCTGTCACTAGCAAGTTGTTAGATAATTATCCATTCATATTCTTTTATTATGTTGCTCCCACATTGGTTGAACCTACAAGATGTTGCTGTGTCTGCTTTCTTGCTGATGACCAATATTTTACAGTGTTTCAGCCAACGAGGAAAGTGCAATTGGTGATTCTGCCGCAGATGAATGGCAGCATCAGGGATCGGCAAGGTGTCCACTCCCGGACACCAGTGTCCGACAGAGCTGCCTGTGGTGTCCGCCGCCGCTGTGGACTTTTTTTACACATCATGTCCAGACTCCTCCACTGCAGCCAGGGAGTGTGGCGCTGTCCACCCCTCCTTGTGCTGTCTTTCTGAGTGATCTAGGGGGGAGGGGCTGGTCGCCTGGCGCGTGCCTTGGAGTCGGCGGCGGAGAGGAGAGAGTCAGAGTGAGACCTGTCACCTAGCTGAGTGTGGGGCCTGTGGGCAGCGCGGTCAGGGACGATCACTGTCACTCACACTGGCACTGCAGCCAGACAGAGGAGCGGAGCCGCCAGGACAACAAGGTGCTGCTGACTGAGTCTGACCCGAGTCCACTCCAGTCCTGAGGAGACAGGTTGCAGCCAGGCCATCAGAGTAAGTTTTTTCATTATGACTGCCACCAGTGAGGCCTGTAAATTTCACAGGGAGCCTGGGAGGGACAGGGACTGGGTGTGGTGGTCTGGCCTGCCTGCCTGGGAGGGCTGGGGCTGACTGGGCCCTTTTAAATGTCCGGAGTGACCACCGTCAGTATTACTTTTTTGAATGAGACTACCGGACCGACGTTGGACAGAGGAGTCCTGACCTCACCTGAGCCCAGTCTGAGTCAGTCGTCGTGGAACAACAGGACCGCCGAGGCGAGGAGACAGACCGACGTCACGGTCACACTCACTGTCACTAGCAGGGACTGGCGCGACGGGTGTCCGGGGTGTGAGTCGATCCACTGTCCAGAGTGAGACTGAGAGAGGAGAGGCGGCGGCTGAGGTTCCGTGCGCGGT
>BLSH010435886.1:1220652-1234173 GCA_018402905.1 Glandirana rugosa
ATAGACACAGGCAGGCTGCATTTCATGGACACGGGCAGGCTGCATGTCATGAACACAGGCAGACTGCAATTAATGGACATTGGCATGCTGCATTTCATGGACATGGGCAGGCTGCATTTCATGGACATGGGCAGGCTGAATTTCATGGACACGGGCAGGCTGCATGTCATGGACACAGGCGGGCTGCATTTCATGGACACGGGCAGGCTGCATGTCATGAACACGGGCAGACTGCAATTCATGGGCATGGGCAGGCTGAATTTCATGGACACTGGCAGGCTGAATTTCATGGACACGGGCAGGCTGCATGTCATGGACATGGGCAGGCTGCATGTCATGGACACGGCAGGCTGCATTTCATGGACATGGGCAGGCTGAATTTCATGGACACGGGAGGCTGCATGTCATGGATACAGGCAAGCTGCATTTCATGGACATGGGCAGGCTGCATGTCATGAACACGGGCAGACTGCAATTCATGGACATGAGCAGGCTGCATTTCATGGACACGGGCAGGCTGCATGTCACGAACACGGGCAGACTGCATTTCATGGACATGGGCAGGCTGAATTTCATGGACAATGGCAGGCTGCATTTCATGGACAGGGGCAGGCTGCATGTCATGGACACAGGCAGGCTGCATGTCATGGACACAAGCAGGCTGCATGTCATGGACACAGGCAGGCTGCATTTCAAGGACATGGGCAGGCTGCATTTCATGGACATGGGCAGGCTGCATTCATTGGCACAGGTAGGCTGCATTCATTGGCACAGGCAGGCTGCATTCATTGGCACAGGCAGGCTGCATTCATTGGCACAGGCAGGCTGCATTCATTGGCATGGGCAGGCTGTATTCATTGTCATGGGCAGGCTGCATTCATTGTCACAGGTAGGCTGCATTCATGGACACAATCAGGCTGCATTCATTGGCACAGGTCAGGCTGCATTCATGGGCGCAGGTCAGGCTGCATTCATGGGCACAGGTCAGGCTGCATTCATGGGTACAGGTGAAGTGGCATTGATGGACACAGGGGAGGCTGCATTGTTGGGCACAGGTGAGGCTGCACTGATGGGCACAGGTGAGGTTGCACTGATGGGCATTGATAAAGTTGCTGTTAATATTTATTTTTATGACTTAATTCTGCATTAATTGTGCATATAAGGTTGACGCCGCGCCATGTGGCCACGTCCTCAGATGAAGTGATGATGAAACGCGTCAGTGTGTGACCACTCATTATATTTCAATTTATTGTATGGTCATCCTAGAGCGCTGAGATTTGAATCTATAGTCTTTTTTGGATTATTGAATTCGGATATATTTATAAGATGTTAAAGTTAATTGTAAACAAAAAAAGTAACCCGAAGGGTAAATTGGTACCACTCAATGGATTATAACTCAAATGATAATAATATATGAAATGCACATGTAAAACATAACCAAATAGCATTTAACTTAGTGTTATATAATCACACTAGATAACAATGAGTATCTATTTAAATGCTCCTGTTCTAAACTAGAGAGTTCTTAGGAGATGTAATAATACCAAGTAAATAGCCCTGAGTATATGACTAGGGAGAGGCTGAGTAGATGTATTTGCAGCAACCTGTCTTATAGAGTTCAGTCAATCTTCTGCCGGCTACAAAAGTTAGGTACCTGAGAACACTGTGTCCTTCTAATCCTTGAGATGAGGCACAAAAGAGGTTAAATTCCACTAAGCTAAATAGACTTCCAGTGATCCCTGACTCATTGAATAAACTGGTCACAAACAGCAAGCCAGTGTATATTTACTGTAAACCAGGATGTGTACTCTTATAAGTGGGCTTATAGGGACTGACTGTAGACAAACGATCCGGCCGCTCAGATGAGAATGATGGCGATGCTGGGACTGTTAGTACACACTTGCTTCTTGCTCCTGGGAGCTAAACAGCTTCCACTGCACTCCTTGCAGTTCTCTGGGATCGACAGATGAAACTGCTGCTGCTTCAATCCAGACTCAGACCAGGATAGGCTGGGTCTGCTGGTCACTCACTGTATTGCTGGGGTACTGCAGCTTGCTGGATCACATGCAGAGAATTCAGTCAGCTGCAATGCTGTAAGTAGGCAGAGGGCCTAGCTCAGGTCACAGAAGCACACAGGGTACACTGCTGATCGATCACCCCAAGAGACTGCTCCCAGCTCCTCCTCCCACTTAAATAGAACCTCCCACAAAGCACTGCCTCCCAGAGGCCTCCAATGCAGCACAGCCCAATGGGAAATGGAGTCATTCATACCAGAGTCTACTGACTGTTTCTTCTTACCACACTACAAATCCCACAATGCTTCATTCTCCTTACATTTCCAGTCTTGTTCCACAAATGAACACTAGAGGAAATCCTCCATGTTATGCAATGGGCACAATTGTCTGCATGCCAAAGGAATATTTCTGGACTCCTGGCTACATTTTAATGAAAGTTGCAGATTTAAAATGATTGAAAAAGCATTTTAATATTACAGTAACATGTTCTCAAAGGTTCTAAGAAATTTTACTGACAGGGGGTTAATTGACTTGCTTGAGTATGCTTCTTACTTGCCTCTGTTTTGTCTTCATTTAATTCAAGAGAATCTGTCACAAAGCAAACCACCTGTGTGAACCGTGGGGGGAGCTTTCTTTTGGTGGTATTTAATCATGGAAGGTTTTTTTTATTTTTTGCTAAGCAAACAAAAAAAGACAAAACTTTCTGATAAGAAAAAAAAATTCTGTTATAAAGTTTTGCAAATAAGCAATTTTTGTTTTTCACTGATATGCGCTGATGAGGCTGCACTGATAGGCTCTACAAAGGGACACTAAGAGGCAGAACTGCCCCAGATTTTGCACTCTCCAGTTTTAATAAATTGACCCCAATAACTAATTGGGGCAGATTTACTAAAACTGGCGCACACAGAACCTGTCGCAGCTGTGCATTGTAACAAATTATCTTCTAACTTCAGCTTGTTCAATTAGGCTTTGATCAATTAAGCTTTGATAATAAAACATGGAAGCTGATTGGTTACTATGCACCGCTGCACCAGATTCTGTGAGCACCGGTTTTAGTAAATCTCTCCCATTGTCTTAACCCACATGCATTATTGCAATGCATAATAAATGGGGCAATAATCTTAGCTGCGTCACCTAACCAGGATGTATCCTGCTAAAATCAGACCAGCACACATTCTGATAAGTAGTGATTAGTTGCTGCAATTAAATAAGGCCCAAAATATTAATTTTTTTTTGTTAACAGCTTTCCAAACATTGGAACTTAAAGAAACTGCTTTACCTAAAGTAACCATTTTGCTATTTTTACACTACACCTAAAGTATCTTAATAAGCAAAATCTGCAGACATAAACTTGCATTGACCTAAGTGTCTGCTGTAGACAATGCGTAACTAGGAAGCTTGAATTCTTGTCTTCTTAATTGCAGCCCTGAGGCGAACACTGAGTAGAAGGTGTAATGCGTGAAGTCGCCTTGTCAGCTGTGAAGATGCTAGGTGTCCAGCAGGTGGCAGCATGGCTCTACAAATGGAAATGGAATGGGACCTTCCATCACACTGATTCAGTCTCACCTCTAACTGGGAACACAACAGGCAGACATATCAGCTCTGCGCAGTGTGGGACCCACCGCCATCTGCACTTATGCTGCGATAGCCTCTGTTTTCTGTTGTGTCTTGTCACACGCTGTGTGTTTCTGAGGGTGTTTGGGCATACATTGCACACTGCGAGTGTGTTGTTTATACTAGAGACAGGTACTTCATTTGTCTGCGTCGCCTTAATCTTTTCTGTGCTACTGTCTGGGTAATTTTTGTTTCATAGGTAATGCAAGCTGCACGGCTTACGGCCATAGCCTGTAAAAATGGAAATACTTTAGTTCAATGGCTTTATATTTTGGTTGTATGTGTGCTATAAGCCAGTCATGCTCTATACACAGGGGCATAAAACAAAGAGCCACATTTCTATTTAATGTTCTCAAATAAACCTCTTGTTTTTTTGAGCTTGTGATGATATGTATACGCTTTCCAGTTTAAGGTAAAGTTGTATAATACAAAAACTCTACTGGAACATTATTTTTTGTAGCTAACTTCAAAACAGCTTTAAAGTTCTTTTCAGAGGATGTGAGAAAAATAGTCTGCAGTAGGAGATGAAAGCGCTTGCTGAAGAAAACATCTACGTGTCTTATACTGTGGCTTGATGCAAGTGTAGGAAGGAGTCACTGGGGTTGATTTACTAAAACTGGAGAGTGCAACATCTGGTGCAGCTGTGCATGGTAGCCAATCAGCATCTAACTTCAGCTTGTTCAATTAAGCTTTTGGCAATGAAACCTGGAAGCTGATTGGTTTCTATGCAGCGCTGCAGCAGATTTTGCACTCTCCAGTTTTAGTAAATCAACCCCAATGACTCCCATATTAGCCAACTTCCTTTGATTCTTACAGACATTACAGGTAATAAGTGCAGACTAACTGCTACTCCTCTTAAAGCCTACTGTACTCTGTTTTTGGTAAAAGAGTTGGAAACCCTCCACTGCTTTTAAAATGCACGGAGTGCTGGAGGCAGGGTGAAAAGCCACACGCTCTTGGCGTGCCTCATTATCTACAATGTTCTTTATCCTGTTAAAGGCCTACATTATGTGCCTACTGACATAACAGAAGTTTTACTATTCTGACTGTGTTATATCTAATTTTAGTTGTTAAGGCCTTTCCGGAATCTGGCAAACATCCCCAGGCTAAGTATTATCTTGGGACAAAACAGCTGGGTGGCTTGCATTTGCCAGTAATTTTCTCCAGAAAAAACAGCTCCCAAATGATCTACCAATTCTGCCCCCTTCCCCCCCCACCTTGCATGATATAAACATGAATCTCTTGCCAATGTGAACGTGCATGTTTGTAGAGCAATCTTTTGCAAGAATGAAGGCCCCATTGAACCCACGCTTTAGGAAAATGGAGCCTTGACTGCTGAAAGCATGGCATCACAATGGGCATGAAGATAAAACATGGAAGTCAAATGGCTCCCTTAGGATTGGCTACAAAGACATAAGGTAACTGGTGGAGCCTGAACAAAAGCATGTCCCACTGATCTGAGGAGATTCAGCTGTCACAAGAGTTGCCCTCCCTCCCGCCTGGAATAGAAAGAAATGGGTGCACACTACTGTGAAGTCCAAAGTCCATTTATTAGACATCCCAAGAATGATCAACTGTGGGTGAAGGATTGTATATGGGATTGTATGGTTATATATAATTTTTCTATTTTTTTTTTTTATTGGTTGAACTAAATGGACTTGTGTCTTTTTTCAACCTAACTATGTAACTATCACAGGACAAAGAATGCCATATTAGACGCGTTTCCTGCACCTCACGTGCACTTACTCATTACCTATGTAATGAGTAATGAGTAAGTGCATGTGAGGTGCAGGAAACGCATCTACCATGGCATGCGTTGTCCTGTGATCATTCTTGGGATGTCTAATAAATGGACTTTGGACTTCAAAGTGGTGTGCGACCATTTCTTTATTTTCCAGTTGTATGCGGTGACGAGCCGAGGTCAACACCCACTACTAGTCCATTGAGCTTCATTATCCTCACCTGGAGCGGTGGGCTCTCTTGGATTTTGTCACCCTCCCACCTGTTGTGATGTTTTATAACAACTTTATTAGCGGTTTTGACTTTAATGATGTTTTTTCTTTTTTTTTTAATTTCGTTTTTTATTGAAATGTTGCATCAATATTAACACAAACACAGTCTTTCACACAGTCTTCAATTACGTGTCACTCTACTTCTAAATAATTCTACCACAATCTACAATCTTGATTATAGAATTCTTAAAAACAACTCCTCCTTCATAAACCCAAGTCCCAGCCAACTCTGGAAAAAAAAAAATTCTCTCTCGTCTCTCTCCCGTCATCTCTGTCCATGCCTCCCCACCCCACCTAACTAATTTACAATGTAACCCACTTCCAACAGCTCCCTCATCTTTGAGGATGCACAGAAAGATTTCCATGAGGACCATGCTGTGAGAAATGTCTCGCAGTTATCATTTATCATTGCGGTTAATTCTTCCATTCTCTGCAAATATTACATTTCCTCTACCCACCATTCCCGGGGGATCTCCAAATGGTCCAATGGTATTACAGTCCTTGCAGCTGACAAATAAAAGTGTAGGAGTCCCTCCTTTATCTCCCTAGCAGAGCACAGAAGAATTGACAGCAGTGCTATCTGTGGCGTACAAGCCTCTTCTCTATTCGTTATAAATTTGTAAACATCGAATATAGTTTCCCAAAAGGGTACAATTCTTGGAAATGTTCACCACAAATGGAGTAATGTGCCCAGATATGTTGCTTTTTGAGCTATGCCCTCAAGCTAAATTCTGGGGTCAGTCTAATGACTTTAAAATAAAAAACTGCTGGAAAATAAATGTGATTATGAAATATGCATGTTGGTGTACTCGGGAAAGACAGCAGCACTCACAGATATCCCAAAAGTCTGATATCAAAAAATACTATATACACCAAATGTGTTGCACTGCTGTGCTCATATCAAACATGCAAATCACTATTATGTCAAAAAATGAATCAAGATGTCAGCACATAAAGTCCAATAAAGTCACTTGTGAAAAAAAAAAATAATATATAAGTCCACTTGTGAAAGAATCTTAAATCCACTCCTGAAAAAGTTTCCTCACCTTCACCAACCACCTTTCACTGTGATCCCATCACTATCATAGCTCCCTTACCAGAGCATAAGACCCTGCATTACAGAGGTCTAACCACGCTTGTAATACGATCATCTGATCTGGTGGCTCAGCAACTTTCACTGCATGGAGCTTGCAATGAAATCACCTGGCCTGGTAACACAGAAATTCTCCCAGCTTGGAGGATCAAGCTATTCAGCAAACATCCAACACTATATGGAACAATCTCAGGTAAGAGGAGGGGAAAGAGGGAACCCCATAGTGTAGCATGCTAAAATCATTTCAACAAAACTTGCGTAGTATGCCGATAGAAGCAGTAGTAATATCAGCATAAAGTACAAACAACACTTCCGGACCCAACCAGCGTGAGAATGTCACCACTATGGCCCATCTGACGTGTTTCAGTGATGTTGCTTTATGGGCTGTGCCCTCAAGGTAAATTCTGGGGTCAATCTAATGACTACCACTGGCACAGTTAGGCACAGGCTTCTTAGACTATGTGTGTTTATGTTTTATGGATGCTTTCTTGTTTGGCACATTTGGAAAGTTGTTACATTTGGAAAGCTCAATAAAACTGTGAGCTTGCCCTATTTCCCACTTAATCAGCTTCCGTTTCTTTTTGGGGGCGAGATATTGGTTTATTAGTTGGTCATAAATGAGCCTATGCTTCTAAGCAGTCAAGACCAATATATGTCAGGATCTGGTATGAGTCAATGGCCAGTGAACACCATCTAAGGTCTGGAGGTGCCTTTTCCTCTTAAACTAACCTGCCTAACATGTATGATGTCACTACCTTCTACTGCCAGTATTGTTTTTTGCAGATAAACCGGTTCCTGAATGACTCACTGACCCTCCTCATCTTTCCTAGTATAATATAAACATGGACCTTTTGCCAATATAACCATACATGTTTTCAGACCAACCCTTTGCAAGAAAGGCCATTATGTGTTAGGATCTGGTATGAATTACTGGCCAATGGCCACCATATAAGGTCTGGAGGGAACTTTTGCTCTTAGACAAACCCACCACTACTTCACTACTTCTACTGCCAGGATTGTTTTTTTCCGATAAATCAGTTCCTGAATGACCCACCAATCCTCATCCTCTTATTTAACAATTATAGGCGCACACCTATAACTGTTAAATTCGTTTAGAGAACGTCTTGTAACTAGAGTATGATTTTGGTGCAGTACTCAACTCTATTTTTTTCACTTAGCGCAGAGTTGTTCTTGTTTTATTCAGTCCTACTCCTCTTGCCTGAAATAAACATGAACGATTTGCCGATACAAGCATGCATGACTGTAGAACAATCTTTTGCAAGAAGGATTATTATGTGTCAGGATCTGGTTACTGGCTACTGGCCACCATCTGATCTGTGGAGACACCTTTTGCTTCTAGATAAACCTGTCTAACATGTACTGTACTGGATGCCTCAGAATATTTGCAAAAATCAGTTTCCTGCAAAGATGACTGACCATACACAGCAGTTCTGCTGTCTATATTACAAACACAATATGCAGAGTACCCCAGTGCAGATTCCTACCCATTTTTATTTGTGAAAATTCTACAACACATTTTATATATTGCAGTTAACTTGAAATACAGGACACCATTACAAAGCTGGCTGCTAGCTTCCCTCCGTGTAATGCTTGTTGTGAGATCTCCACATAGAGGAATTTTGCATGTCTCTGTGTTTTGGTTTGCGACGTGCGACAGTCTGGATTCGTGCTGTCAGCCTCAGTTTGTGTGAGAGATGTGCACTGTCTGAAGTCATGCTGATTTTAATTTTAGTATGCATGGCAGTCACTATGTTGTACGGTGAGACAAACACTAGATGTGTGCGTCTGTGTTTATGTGCTATCAGGTACTCCAAGGGATATGCAGTGCAATGAAAAGAGCTCAGTGCTGCAGAGTAGCGACAATGGAACATGAACATTTTAATTTAGTCTCCAGAACAAGTAGGGAGCGTGGCAGAACTTACTATGAGGTTAGGTAAAATAATTTGCCTTTGGAAGAAGTATTCCCACTGGGCCATCAATGGACTTTGGAATAGTTCAGTTTTACTGCTGAATGATTGCTGGTAAACTTGTGTGTTCAGGAAGATGATGCAAAAAGCAGTAACATCCATCGTAACCAGTCAGGTTATAGCAGTAAGGAAAATAAAAGTTTGTTTCTGATTGTTGGACTGGGTTACTCCACTGCGTTTTATGACAGGAATAGCAAATAAGGCTTCCAAACATTGGATTTTGGAGGGAGGAATAATTTAGGCTGTCTATGACCTATCCGTCAAGTAAAATTGTATGATCAGTAAAGAATCTTAACTCCAAACTCTGAGCTCTGTCTTGAATGGGCAAATCAACAGGTTTGCTTTAAAGTAGAATTAACCACTTCAGCTCCGGAAGATTTTACCCACTTCATGACCAGGCCATTTTTTGCTATTCGGTACTGCTCTATTTTAACTGACAATTGCGCGGTCATGCAACACTGTACACAAACAAAATTTATATAATTTATTCGCACAAGTAGAGCTTTCTTTTAGTGGCATTTGGTTACCACTGTTTTTAGAAAATTAAAGAAAAGAGGGCACACTGGCCTAGTGCATTATCCAACATAAATTTATTGTATTAATAAAAATAGATCAAAATTGACTACTCACAAACACAAGTGTACACTTCGCTCAACAGGTTCCATGCGTAGCTAATACCAAGGACATCTGGAGCTTCAAGCCGGGGTAGGAGGACCCACATCCAGGTCCCTACTGGCTGATGTGTTTTGAAGGACAAACCTTCTTCCTCAGAGCCGAGCTACAAATGGTATTAACAGAAGTATTCATACCGACACACCCAAGACGTGGGAGCCATGGCCCCTCCCACTGCTTTTAAACAGTGTTTTTAAATTTCTTTGCGATATAAATGAAAAAAAGACCGTCAATTTCCGTTATAAAACATATCCAATAAGAAAAATGTAATAAATCAAATTTCTTCATATATTTTGGCCAAAATGTAGTCTCCTGCATGTTTTTGGTAAAAAAAAATCCCTATAAGTGTATATTGATTAGTTTGTCTGACAGTTACAGTATAGCACCTACAAACTATGGGATAGGTACAGGAATATTTATTTATTTATTTATTTTATACTACTATCGGTGGTGATCAGTGACTTATATTGGGACTGCGATAGTGCAGCGGCAATCTGACACACTGGGGGGAACTGAATAACTGCCACTGACATCACCAGTGGTCGGTGCTAAAAATATGCACTGTCACTTTACTAATGACACTGGGTAGGAAGGAGTTAACATCTTGGGCGATCAAAGTGTTAAATGTGTGCCAAACTATGTGTAATGTGTGTGATATATTTTTTCCCCTGCTTAGCACCAAGACCCCCTGTCAGTGAACAGAACTCTGCATTGTTTACAATCACAGAGCTCTGTTCCGTGAATGATTACCGGCGGGCAATCATTGGCTGAGACCTGCTGAACAGCTCGTGCTGTGACAGCATAGCTGGACCAGTGGGCATGCAGATCTAGGTACTAGGTACGTGATCCAGTGCAGGGAGGCCGCTTTGCCACTGTGTATCCTTGTAATGTGGTCAACAAGTGGTTAAAGGCAAAACTTTTTTTTCGTTTTGGAGTGGAGATGGGTTACAACACTTGTCAGTTTCAATTGATATCTGTGTCCTCATTGGGGAGATTCGCCCTCTCTTTGTCCTGTTTACCATTATCATTCAAAGTGAAAGAAAATCGCAAATTTTGGGTTGTCCCCAGAAAAGTAATAGAGACAAAATCATCCAATGGGCACACTAGTTCTGGTGACCTGGGGATTCCCAATGAAATTCCATTGATTTACAGGGATTGCCTCTCACCTCCTGTTTGGCTATGGGACAGAAAGTGAAGGTAAATCTCCCCACATGGATTTATAACCCTCCCTTGCTGTATCCATAATGAAAAAAAAAGTTTTGCCTATAGTTCTTCTTTAACATTATAAGACAATAAATTACAAGTGATTTACCCTTGTTCTGGGATACATGACCAGTTTATACAATGATAAAAAAGTAATTGAAAAATTGTGCTAATGTGTGATATATTGAAACTTTATTACCAAAGGATTCAATTATGATCAACAAAAATTACTGAAAAGAAAAAATAAACAGAAGACAAATCCAACCTCTCCAAACCCAATCCAAAAACAAACAAAAGACAAATCCAACCACTTGGTATAAATTGGGTGTTTACCTTTGACTTAAAAAAATGGTCCACTAACAATTTTTGAGAGAAATACAAAGAAATATCTTACATTTTTCTCCAGGTTTAGTTCTCTCTATCCCTGTGTGGTTGACAATCCTTCCAGGCCCACCGCTCCGGTATCTTTGGCTCAGAAAACAAACGTTCCATATCCTATTAATGAGACCCTGGAACACAGCATCAATTCACAGAGAAGCTTTGTGACTTTATCAATAGAGATGACACTGATTGATTGATTCCACTGTAATAGCTCTAGGCTACGAATAACCGAAGGAAATCAACATGGCAGGCTTAGGGTCAGAGTGCACTGTACTGGAGGCTTCTGGGGACTGGAAGTGTATAAAGATATTAAGTATCTGAACTGTATACAGCACGTACATCTTTCACAAGAAACGTTACTTTGGAAGAAAAAATGTTGACCTCATGCCAGGCCTGGAATGACAAAACCCTCAGTGAGGTCCGGGCATCAATCACGGTTTATGCAGTGCAATTTTATGGCCGCTTGGTAACAGGAGAGAAATAGCGTGCTGATGTGCGAAGTCAGGAGAGCTTGTCCTAATGTCACTGATACTTTGTGATGCATCTTAATGGAGAACAGTTTGTGGAGTGCCCTGTTTCTCCAAGGAATGAGGAAATGTCAGACCAGCCAGTACTTTCTATTTGATATTGTATACTGGTCACCACTCACTGTATGCAGTGGGAGTATAGCTATGGACAAAGTGTCAAGGAGATTCAATTTTGGCACCGTGCTCTAGCTAAGGAATAGGCGATCATGATGGCAATATTTAGTACATTGACTTGCTATTTGCATAAACAGTTTTAGCATCTTACCAGAGAACTATATGTAGAGCCAAAACCTTTGATTGACTCCTTATTAATTAGAAATCTGTGCTTTTCTACAAAAAATAAAATAAAAATAACAGCTAGAGCATTAGCTGTTACAGCTAGAACATTATAGTTACCATCTTAACCAGTTGAGAACCTGCCTGAAATACCCCTTCATTACCGAACGATTTTTCAGTTTTCTGTTCAGTGACAGTTTGACTGACAATTACTCTGTCACGCAACACTGTACCCAAATTATTCTTAGGCTAGGTTCCCACTGCTGCGGTATGATTTTGATCTGACTTTCAGTATGATTGTGTAGTGCTACTTGATAGCAAATTGGATACAACTTTGATAAGATTTCTATATTCTATGGGGCCAAAATCGCACTGGAGTTGGACCAAAGTAGTACAGGAACCTTTTCCAAAATCACTGCATGCTAAGTCGCATTGATGTAAACATATACCATTGTGATTCCCTTGTCGTGCGATTCTGTGCAACTCAAGTCACATCTGAAATCGCACTAGTGTTAACCTGGCTTATACTATTTTTTTAGATAGATATAGCTTTCTTTTGGTGATATTTGTTATAAATTTTATTTTATTAAAGTTTTCAGTTAAAAATACAGAATCACTTTTATGATGTACATACTAGTTTAGGTATATATAGAAAAGCTTGTACCATTATTTGAGAAGCATTATTTATCCCTTTTGGTGATATTTAATAACTGTTGGGTTATTTTTTTTACCATTAAAGGGAAAAAAGACAAAAAAAAACAGTTCTTTCTTACTTTCTGTTATAAAACCTATCTAATAAAAATGTCAGGACAGTATGAAAAGGCCCCCCAAATGATCCCTTTTTGGAAAGTAGACACCCCAATGTCATCTCATTTTTTGACAATTTTTTGGAAATGAAGAGACAAGTATTGAAAAGGTCAAAACATGGAGCTTGGTAATGGTTCACTAGATACATTAATGTATAGGTCATAAACAGAGGCAAGAGGAGGTGAAGGTTTTTTTTTTATAGGAAAACAGTACAAAGGTACAAAAGAAAACAGGATTGCAACTCGCAGGTTGTGAACATTTGTAAAGAATCATGTGAAGGGGGTTAATATACAGGTCACATACACTGTCAGGATGGAGAGAAAGGGGTTAATGTGCAGGATAAGGGAGGTCAGAGAAAAATATATAAGAGTTAGAGCATTGTGGTTACCACCCTAACCATTTCAGAACCTGCCTGAAACACCCCTTCATTACCAAACTATTTTTCAGTTTTCTGTACAGTGACAGTTTGACTGACATTTACTCTGTTATTCAACACTGTACCCAAATGACTTTCAGGCCAGGTTCACACTGCTGCGATACGATTTTGATCAGACTTTCAGTATGATTATGTATTGCTACTTGGATGCAAATTAGATACAACTTTGGTGCAACTTTGATAAGGTTTCTATATTCTATGGGGCCAAAATCGCACTGGAGTTGGACCAAAGTAAGACAGGAAACTTTTTCAAAATTGATGCATGCTAAGTCGCATTGAAGTAAACAGATACCACTGTGATTCCCTTGTCATTTGATTGTGTGAAACTCAAGTTGCATCTGAAACCGCTCTAGTGTTAACCAGGCCTTATTCTATTTTTTTTAGATGAATATAGCTTTCTTTTGGTGATATTTAATAACTATTGGGTTATTTTTATAAAAAAAATGAAAAAAACTGTTCTTCCTTACTTTCTGTTATAAAACCTGTTTTTATCTTAT
>BLSH010435886.1:1237158-1282250 GCA_018402905.1 Glandirana rugosa
ATTACATCACTGTCCCAAAGAAATTTGGATTAGGAATGTAGGATAAGGACAAAACTCTAGTTCTGAAGACTCATCTGGACCGAGAAAAACTGGCATGTGAACAGCTTCCAGGCAAAATTTAGAATTCAGTGATAAATAAGATGTGAGAATAGCATTTATCAGTATAAGCTTTTGCTTTGCCTGCACTGTTTGCAAGAAGCAGTATTGCCTCATAGTTTGGGGTTTGTTGAGAATATAAAACCCTACCCATTTGGATACTGGGTAATTCTTTCATGTGTTGTGGCTAAAACTAGCCATTATACATAATGTAGTTTGACACAACAGTACAGCCTGTCCTATCCATAAACAGTCCAGTTGCAATTATCTTAGAAAACTATTTTACCTTTCAATGCATTGCTGCTGCAGCTCATGATGTAGGAAAGGCTGTGAAGCCTGTGCTAAATAATTTGCTGAATCATTCACTGTAACTTTAACCAACATGGTATTCTGCTTTACGTCAATCTGAAAATGGCCAGGTCTACTCAGAAGTCTTGATCTCAAAACAGGAATAGGATGTAAGGATTAGGTTTAAAGAAACCCTGTCACTAAATTATGGGTATAAACATAAAAAAAATACCTACAGTGTTTTCCTTTCCATACCTATTATTTTTTCACTTCCAAAGTGCCTTCCGACTTGATAAAAAATTTGACAGCTCCAGGAAGAGAAGATTTCCTAGCACAAAACGAGAGGGTTGGAAAATTGGCGCAAGAATGGGCACTGAGCTGTGATCACACAAGGTTGGAGGGAGAATTAAAAGCAATTACAGCTGAAACAGTTAAGTGTATATAAAAAACAGTTCATATTAAATGGCTCATGATTAAGAGTCCATAATAGACAGCAAAATCTCTGGGTCATCCAGGTACAGCTCACCGATGCAGCTTTGTGTGGAGGTAGAAGCAACTCTGTATGAAGGACAAGGAGAAAACACAGGCCCTTCTAAGAGCAGCTTGTCAGATAGTATTTATTAAAAACAGCAGAGAAACTACTCACAAACAATTGTTTATCATGGGCATATCGATAGCTCTTCAGGCCATGGCCTGAAGAAGGAGCACATGCACCGAGAACACGTTGCCAACTCCTACACGCTGCAGACAGGAAGTGACAAGATCATCACACTGCCAGCGAGTTCCATGGACTCGGAAGCCCCAGATACTACCGACGCTGACTGCCCGTAACCCTGACAGATGACAGCGTCCTCCATGGGCCCTATCCCACGATGTGCTGCTGAGGACCACCCCATCACTAGCCATAAAGCTATCAAAATGCTCAGGATAAACCATTGTTTGTGAGTAGTTTCTCTACTGTATTTAATAAATACTATCTGACAAGCTGCACTTAGAAGACGTCTGTGATTTCCTAGAACAACCCTGCCTTTAAGGCTGGGTTCACACTATTGCGGATTGAATGTGGGTTTCTCCGCATCCAATTCGCATGACAGGAGACTGTGACCAGCTCTCAATGGAGTTGGTTTACACATCTCCGGGGCGGCCGCGGAGCACACAGCAGAAGAGTCCTGTGCATCTTTGGGTCCATTTCGGGTCCAAATTCAGCCAAAAATTCAGACATAATTTGGACCTGAAACAGTGAACGGGGACGCACCGGACCCCCTGCTGTGCCTCGCGGCTGCACATAGTGTTAACCCAGCCTAACGTGGATGTGAACCCTCACATATACCCAGTGAAATGAATAGCCTCAGATGATACAGAGAGATGTAACAAAACCTCCTACATAAGTTTTACATGTATATCTGATGTCTTCCCCTTTTTACACCCTTTGGACTCATACACACAGGACGTTTTTATAGCTGCTGTTAGGGGCATTTGATGTTTTTTTTTTAACTGCCTCTAAACGCCCCTCCATGTTAGCCTATGTGTCCATGCACACTGAAACTGTAAAAGGCATTTGGAGGCATAAGCGTTTAGGTTAGGGGCAGTAGAAAAAATGACAGCCTGTGCTTCCAGGAGCTGGAAAACGAAAAACATCAAAAACGCGGCTAAAACCGTCAGCCGTGTTTAGCCGCGTTTAGCCGTGTTTGACATTCATAGGTGATATTAATGTAAAAACGTCAAAAAACGCAAACGCGACTAAATACGGCTAAACGCTAATGGAAAAACGTGTGTTTTTAGCACTGCTGTAGTGCTGACTTTTTTAAAACGTCCTATGTGCATCAGGCCTTAGAAAAGTACAGATCGTGTTCAAAATCTTTCTTCCTCTTTCAGCAGCACATATGGGTGGGTGGGGAGACTGACTTACACTGATTGGAAGAAAGGGACCCCCTCCCTCTCCACATAGGCAGAGGAACGAATGAACATGCAGGGCTGTATTTTGAATAGACAAGCTCCCTGCTTATCTCCGTGACCTGGGAAATGTGTATGAGTGCCGCTCATGCTTGGTGGTAAGGGGTATGTAATCAGTGCTTCTGCAGCTGTTGTGGGAGTGCTGACAGTGGATGGAACCTGTCCTGGCTCCTGTAAGATTTCAGGGAACAATGGGGTAGCCCCAGAAAGTCGCACATCCAGGTGTCTTTGGATGGTGAGTAGAGGGGCAACCTCAGCTTGGACTCCAACCAGGCCACACCCTCAACGTGTTTCACTCCACCACTGGAGCTTAGTCATGGGTATCCCTGCTTATCTCCCTCTAGGCTCCCTTCCTGACACAAATTTTCAGCTATTGTTATGTCATGTGTCAGAGAACTTGTCAGAAATGACTCATGCTGATAACAGAGGAGTAAATCACCAGAGAGAAACAACACTTTAGAGCTTTGGAGAGAGATAAGTAAACACTACAGATATATGTGCTTAGATCAAATTTCATGAATGGGGTTTACAGCCCTTTAACCACTTGCCGACCAGCCACTGTATATTTACAGTGGCAGGTCGGCTCGATTGCACAAACCGCCATACCCGTACGTCAGTCTATGCATGTGATACTGTGGGAGCACGAGCGCACACGCCCGCTGCATGCTGTGGGAGCTCGCCCGTGGGTCCTGTGGACTCGATGTCCGCCGGCGACCCGCGTTCGCGGTATACAGAGGCAGAACGGGGATCTGCCTATGTAAACAAGGTGGATCCCCGTTCTGACAGGGGATATCATGGAGATCTACTGTTCCCAGTGTTCGGGAACAGCGATCTCCGTGGTGTCCCAGGCAGCCCAGCCGCCACACAGTTAGAACACACCCAGGGAACACAGTTATCCCCTTGATTGACCCTAGTGTTAACCCCTTCCCTGCCAGTGTCATTTATACATTGATCAGCACATTTGTTTAGCACTGAACAATGTAATAATGTCGCTGGTCCCCAGAAAGTGTCACTTGGGGTCAGATTTGTCCACCGCAGGGTTACAGTCCCGCTAAAAATCGTAGATTGCCGCCATTACCAGTAAAACATAAAAAAAAGTCCATACATCTATCCCATAGTTTGTAGACGCTATGGGGTTGATTTACTAAAGCTTGAAAGTGCAAAATTTGGTGCAGCTCCACACAGAAACCAATCAGCTTCAAGGTTTTATTGTCAAAGCTTGATTGAACAAGCTGAGGTTAGAAGCTGATTGGCTAACATGCACAGCTGCACCAGTTTTTGCACTCTCCAGCTTTAGTAAATCAACCCCTATAACTTTTGCACAAACCAATCAAAATACACTTATGTAGAAGAATATATATTGGCCTAAACTGATGAATACATTTGTTTTTATTTTTTTTTTGGATATGTATTATAGCAGAAAGTAAAAAATATTGTTTTTTTTCCAAATTGTCGGTCTGTGTTTGTTTATAGCACAAAAAATAAAAACCGCAGAGCTGATCAAATACCACCAAAAGAAAGCTCTATTTGTGGGGAAAAAAGGACATCAATTTTGTATGGGTACAATGTTGCACGACCATGCAGTTGTCAGTTAAAGTGATGCAGTGCCGTATTGCAAAAGGGGTAAATCCGTCTGGGACTGAAGTGGTTAAGCATCAAAGCCCTCTCCTGTTCTAGAAGCATTAAATTATTGTGTAATCCCTCTCTCTCTCTCTCTTTACCTCCTAACATAACCTTTTATGCAGCAGCTTATGCAAGAGCAAAGGAGAATGCTACAAAGTCTTCTTTAGCTGCTGACATCACCTTTAAGACAGCAGCACCCGGCAGCATTTTCAGGACTTTTGGATGTGTATATAAGGGAGGCTTTTACAAGTTAATCACTTAAGGAACAGGCTTTTTTCTGACACTTGTTGTTTACAAGTAAAAAATCTGTATTTTTTTGATAGACAATTACTAAGAACACCCAAACATTATATATTTAGCAGAAACCCTAGAGAATAAAATGGCAGTTGTTGCAATTTTTTATGTCACATGGTTTTTGTGCAGCGGTTTTTCAAACTCAATTTTTTGGGAAAAAATACACTTTCGTTTATTAAAAAAAGCTAAACAAAATATATATACCCCATTTTGTATAATATGAAAGATGATTTTACGCTGAGTAAATAGATAACTAACATGCCATGCTTTAAAATTACGTGTGCTCATGGAAACTACAGTACATAAAAATCTCCACTTTAAAAATTTCTACCGGTAACCAGGTTAGAGTTAGAGAGAGAGAGAAAGGAGAAAATCCCCTGATGCAGCACATCTACGCAGGTGTTCAATGGTGAAGTGACAACCTTAGTCTGGGCTTCCATCAGGCCACGCCCCCAACATATTTCTCTCCCCCCTCGGAACTTAGTCGTGGGGACCAGGTTAGAGTCACAGAGGAGGTCTAGTGTTAGAATTATTGCTCTCACTCAGACATTCACAGTCATGACGTTGCTCCGGTCCTCCAAGGCATAGAGATGAGTAGTGGCCATCTTGCCATCACCGGCGCCGGATGGGTCCTGGGCTCAGTGGTCAATAACGTAAGCCCGAGAATGGGTGGGGAGGGGGCACCCATGGGTATCACTTTTATATGAAAGTCCAACGCTTGAGGGAAAAAAAGATATGGGGGGTTATGGCATCTAGGTGCAGCCATAACCCCGGTATTCAACGTCAAACAAATTATGTCTTTTCCCAGTTAGGCACTTGGCAACATATATAAAATACATTACATTCACATAAATACTTGTGGGAAGATTGTTGTTGAAATGAGTGGTCTGGTGATAAGGTCTCTTAAGGCTAGGTTCACTTCAAGTTTTCACAGACACAGCAGTTATTTGAATGGGCTGCTGTACTTGCGAGAAATGCAGGGAAAAAGTCCCTGAAACTTTTTCCAAAATGCACCCACAGGGCAGCCAAACAGAAAAAGCACCATTTCAGATGCACTGGGGCGCTCCCACGTTTTGACTAAAGAGCAGCGTTTTTTGGCTGCTGGTGTGGCAACACGTGAAGTATACACATTCATGCACTCGCAATAGTGTGAATCTAGCCTTAAGCTCCTTTGTTGTGGTATCCTGACTGCTGAGGAGACTAATAAGGGACACGTCCTCAAAGCACTGGGTTCTGGATGGTTTAAATTGTATATTTATGCATGAGCAGTGAACTAGTTAGCAGTCCAAACAAGAGCAGGTAGATAGAAAATGAGCTTTTCCTTGCAGACACCCTATCCTGGGCACGGAAAGTGCTGTAAAGCAAACTGCTTATCAGCACTGGTGCTTTGGAAGGTGTACCCTTAGGGATGCTGTTTAAGCAGCCACCCCCATTCTGCAGGCTGGTGTTAATATAGCACTTGTTTCCCTTTACTATAGGGATACCAGCCCACATGTCCGGTATTGCGCAGGGAAAGGGAGTTGAGTAGCTATAATCTCGCATTTTTTTTATTTATTTTTAATAAAGAAAATAAAAAAAATAATCAAAACCCATTCTAACTGGAGAGCTGTAGCAAACCTCTGCAGTAAAACCACTGTTTCCACACAAAGACCATGGAGTTGATTTACTAAAGGCAAATCCACTTTGCTCCACAAGTGCACTTGAACGTGCAGTCGCTGTAGATTTGTGGGGAAGATCTGAAATGAGGGGAAGCTCTCCTGATTTTATCATCCAATCTTGTAGAAGCAAGCATGCTGTTTTTTATTTTCCTTGCATGTCCACCTCGGATCTACAGCGACTGCACTTCCAAGTGCACTTGTGGAGCACTAGCAGTGCACTTGTGGAGCAAAGTGGATTTGCAAATAAACCCCCATGTGTCTCTTTTTATAGCACACTGGAAGGGACAGGCTTTGGGTGCTTTCAAAAGGAAACAAGCTACAACATTTGAAGATCTTTGGTTTCGATGCACCTGGAATATACAATATGTAGCTAATTTAAAGGAGGAGTCCAGCCAAAGCTTGTTTGGATCACAGGAGTGCAATTTGTTTTGCACTCCTGTGACCCGTTTTCAGCAGAGATTGGGCTGAAGTCCGTTCTCTGCTGACATCACAGATATCAGTCCAGGCACCGCATCATCCTGACCACAAGGTCTGGATCCGCCAGGTGCCTGGACTGACACCCGTTTCAGCCTCTCAGCAAGCCACTGAGAGCCTGAGGCGGGCCGCTCTGCCCCTTCACTGCTCAGCACTCCAGTGAGTGAGGAGGGAGAAAAGCAGAGAGCTGTGACTGACAGTCTACAGCTCTCTGCTAAAGGAGCTGTGAAAACCAAATAATCGGCGGTGTTCGATCACTCGGTTTTCAGTGCAGAGGCGCCGGGGGACAGTGGATGCTGCATCGGATTGATGCTGCATCCACCTAGGTAAGTATAATAGGGGGAAAAAAAAGAAACCCATACTTCTCTTTTAAAGTGAAAATTGGGCTTGAAAAGTTTCAGCACCATGGAGAGCTCTGACCAGCATATAAGTCTGCCAGAGTTTGTTCATGTGATGTTTGCTAGCCATTGAAAGGTTGTAAGATATTTGCAGAGAATGCAAATAAATCCAAATAGCAAATCTGCTCTAAAACATTAGCCTGCAAATGTGGATATTTTATAATATGTCCCTATGTGCATGTGTATTGGTAATGATTATTAGGGATGGATTTCTCTAACTTTTTCCACAGGGGCATCATTTTCCTTAGGAATGTCCTTCTTATGTTCTCTTTACAAAATCCATGTCAGCAGAAAACAGGCGACATAAATACATATTTTCATTATTTTCAGCCCTTTCTTACGTGACACAGGACAGCTTACAGAAGTAAGGGGTTAACCTTCTTTAAAAGGCTTATAAGCTGTATTTATGTTACCCGGCTCTGGTTGAAAAGCCATTAAGGAGCAGCTGTATTGTGCTTTACTGCAGCTCAGACAGAGAGGAAAGCTTTTAGGACAGAATTTTTCAAAGGTTTATGATATATTTATATTTTAAGACCTTACAGCATCATAATCTTGTCTGAATTGTGTAATCACATTCAGTACCAAAGAGAATCGTCGGCAGTGACATATTTAAAGACATATATTTTTAAGTGCTCGGTGTCTATGTCTCAAGTCAGGGTAACATATATAAGGTAGTTTAGAAGCTTTATGCTGTATCTCTTTTATGGCAGAGATGGCCAAAGCAGTTTCACGAAATTTGCTGTTCGTATAAACTAATTGTGCCATATTTATAAAACATAAAGAAAAGTGGCATAGTATTAATACATTTATAACCTGGGAAGCGTTTCTTGATCAAAAAACTGTCCCATACCTAGAAACAAAAGTCTTTCAAAGGGGGATTGTAACGGTGGATAAACAGTATGTTGCAAAGTAGGCAAGTACGGAAAATAAGCTTTGCCTTTAATATTTATAATGACTCGGGTGATGATAAGCACTCATCTTATAATGTTTAATATTTCTTCTTAAGGACCTGAACTTAAAATGTAACATTTGCCATTCTATAAGAAGCATATAGAAATGGTAATTGTGCCTAAACAGTACCTTGACAATGTACCTTTGGTCCATTTTGCCTCCTGGAAAATAGCAATGCACTCCCTGGTATATAAGTGTGTACAGGGATGTCTCAGGCAGGGGAAGGGGGGCTCAGGTGTGGTAGTGCCTGGTCCTGGTGATCTCTCTGGACACAGAGATCAAACCATTGCATAATTCCTGTGGTGGACTGTGCACTAGAAGAAACCCTGCAGAGGACTGGCTTGTTCTCTGCAATGGGCTCCCAGTGGCTATCTTGGTGAAGGCAGTGCCTATGCCTGACACTGACTGTCCATGAGAGATTGGCAGCCATTTTGGTTTGGCTGTGATATATTATGGGCTGCATCACTCTGGGAGCCCTATATGATGAAAAGAAGGGGCAGCTGCATCATTATGTTAGTTGTAAGAAAACCCACATGGCCACCCCCTCAAGAGGGTAGCTGCTTCCCAAGACTGTAAGAGTATTTTCTTGTTGGAAGAGCAGGGCACAGAATCAGGACTAATTAAAGTGAACCTCTTTCATTATGAGAGAGCAAGCTTTTCCATTATTACACACCAGGCTGGACTAAGTCAAGAGTGAGTAGATGAAATGTACAAGGACACACAGGCTGGGTTTTCCCCTCCAAATACAAGCACCCCTCCTAAAGGCACCTGATGGTGCAAAGAACATGTAAGATTTAAATGCTGTGCTTCAGAATTTACCAGGTTATTGTAATTGGCAAATAAAAGCCAAGCACTGGCACTCTGTATATCAATTAATTATTTAGTACATAGCATAAAATAAGAAAAGGTCTCAATGATGTGTTTTTTGAGGATTATTTGCATGTAAAGTGTGCTTAGTTTGCTGTATGGCTGCAGGCAGTCAAAAGTGATGGCAGAGTTGCCTTTTAACATGCTGGACTAGTCATTTAATTTCTGAGACATGGTTAAACACAGCTAATACCCGAAGAGAGTGAAATTAGCAGCTGGCTTGCCAGAGGACTGGTGGTGGTCGGGGGAAGGAAGTTCAACCAGCCTGGAGCTGGTGACAGGTCTCCTATCTGGATCATGAGTCAGCAGCCATGGGAGTGGGGCTCCCTGCAACTCTGTTGGGATGCAAAGTGTGAGTTCCCTGACAAGGTTCTTTTAGACTGTGGAGTGTAAGCCTGAGCACAGAAACCAGGTTTTCAACTTCCCGTTCTGAAATTATTCACCGAAAATCCCTAGTGTGGGAACTGGCTAAACTACGCACCACACGGGGAGGTGCTACAAGTGTACCTAGGAAATCCTATGTCTACAGCTGCTGTACATCTGCAGTGTAAAATTGAAGATACTTCTACTTCTGAATGCTAGTCTTTTGAGAATTGGAGTGAGACTTGGTGCTGTTAACTATTGGAGGCTCTGACATGAGGAATCAAAGTCCTGACTCTACCAAGAAGTCCTGCCTCTACCTCCAGACACAAACACAGAGCAAACAAAAATAATGACAGCTAAGTAATAGGGAAATATCAGCTGCAGGGAAACCACAAGCAAGTGGCTAGTCTTTTGTCCTACCTGACTTTTCTGGGCACTGCTTTCAGAGTTCAGTACCTCTTTGGGCTCCATGCACACTAGCATTTTTCATAAGCTCAAAAAAAGCTAGAAAAAATGCTGGAGGAAAAATGATGAAAATAGTATTTTTGTGCCAGCTTCTAGTGGCTTCTAGTAGCATTTTAGTAGCATTTAGAAGCTTTTAGAAGCATTAGCATTGTATTAGCGTTTTTGCAGTACATGGAGAAAAAAAATCCCAAAAAAGCATTTAGAAGCAGCTAGGGGCATTTAAGAGCATTCAGATTTTTTTTCTGCTGGAAAAACGCTCCAAGAAACTCTACAAAAACATTTTAGATGCTAAAGCTCAAAAAATGCTAATAGGCTAACGTAGTGTGCATGGGCGCATATGACAACACTAGTTAGCTTCTAGGAGCAGAAAAAAATGCTAAGAACAGCTTCTAGGAGCTTAAAAATCACTAGTGAGCATGGAGCTTAAAGCAACCCTGTTAGGTTCTAAACATGCAAGCACTCCTGTACTGACCTGGCTAAATCTACTATATGGCTCTGCGGTAGCCAGCAAAGCTGCAATTTATTTTTTAGGTCTGCTCTTGTATTTCCCGAAACCTGGTGGCTGATTGCTCTAAGGCCTCATTTACACTGCTGCTGGTCAATGGACGTTTAGAGGCATTTGGGCATTTTTTTCAGATGCCCTTGAACTTTCCTCTATGTTATCTTATTGGTACATTTACACAGGGGTGATTTAAGTTTGGTTCCAGGCAGTTGAGTTTAGAGGCTTTTTTTGGAACGCAAAAAAATGGGTTCAGACACCAGTTCAGAGGCATTTGAAACACCAAACAGCTTGTAAACGTGCCTAAATGTGGTAACTCATGTTTAAGAACGCGGCAAAACCCTGCTAAACGTGGCATGCAAAATGCGGCAAAATGGCCGTTTTAGACGCCCACTTCTAGCTGTTAAAAAAAAAATAATTCAGGGGAGATTGAACTAGAGTCCCATGTAAATGGAGCCTTACAAAAAAAACAATCTCCTGCACTGGCCCAAGGCAAGCCACAATCTTCAGCTAGTCAAATATATTGGGGGAAACCCAAAGAAAATACTGCAAAAACAAAGGAACAGAGGGCGCACCAACCTAGAGCATTACCTTTGTAGTAGCTTTATTTGTATAAAAAGACAGATGTATGTTCACAAAGAACATCAGAAATAAGGCACATCAAAGTCCACAGTGTACTGGAAGCAACCTGGTCATCTAGACAAGTCCCAAATGTGAAAAGACCATCCAAACAGCTGACACTTTTTTTATACAAATAAACTTACCACAAAGGTAATGTGCTACTTTGTCTTGGCTGATTGCTCCTGTCTGCTGCAGGAATTTCCATGCAATAGTGTGGGAGGATCAATCACTGGAGTTGTAAATGTCTATTGGGCCCTAGCCAATCCCTGAGAGGCTGATCCAGAAAGTGTGGTTAAGGAGAAGATAATATTTGGGAGGATCTTCACTTCACTGGAGCTTCCCCCCAGGAGGAAGCATGTGTGTGATCCAGAAAGGCTACTACTACTAGTCCTCAGTAAGAGCTATGGACTGAGAGCCTGAAAGAAACTTGCCTGTAGACATTTAGCTGGAGAGCTGAGACTTTTTACCCGTAGCTCCAGGTATGGAAGTATTTCTTTAGGATGAGGCACCAGAAGTTATTGTTTAAGGATTGTGAATGCTGGCATAGGGTTACAGACTTACACCCCGTTCACAATGAATGCGGCTTTGAAATCACACTACTTGAGCAAGATTTCAAAACCTCTAGTAAATGTGATTTCATGTGCGGCTTGCCGACATCTGTGCAATTTCATGCACAGATGTCTATGCAAGTCACACATGAAGTTGCCAACAATAGTGCAGAAACCTTTTTGAAATCGGTGCGAGTTGCACCAATTTGAACGGTTCCACAGGTACGACTGGGGTGCAACTAGTCATGCAATTTTAAACTGCCAAATCACATGACAAGTCACACTGATGTGAACGGAGGCTTACTGACTGCCCCCTATCAAAATTATTTTGGGGCTGATATTACAGGGCCTAATACTGCTGGGAAAAGATATTCATGAAGCTGTCCTCAAAAATTTGCTTTGGGTATTGTGCACCTTCAGCCCTCCATCCTGCATGTTGTTCAAAACTTACAAACATTTTTAAAAAGACCTTCAGACTGGAGTCTGAATTTGTTGGTATGGGCAGCCTCTGAACAGGTAAGTTGGACCCCATTTACTTTCATTGACCCCTTTAGGGGTCATTGCTACACAACTAAAAGTTCTCTGCAAGGGTAAAAGTAGTGCATTCATGTCTCTGGTGGCCCTTGTCTCCTACTGGTGGGCCTTGTCTCCTACCTCCCCTTCATTCCAGTGCTGCAGCCTCCATTGTTCTCTTTAGCATTCAGCACTTCTGGAAGTATAGATGGCTGTATGTGTATAAGATGCCCCTCAAAACTGACAGAGTTCTTTAGATGTGGATATGGATGTGTATGGCCTCAGCCAGCGCTGCTCCGGTCACCCCCTGACATGTTTCGCCCCGCCTACCTGGGTTTGAGTTTGGTGTGGGGGAACATGAGCTCTTTGCACAGAACAACTCTGGGCCATGGTATTGAAATTGGATATCCACATGATGGTGTTTTGACTATACAATGTAGATTGCTTTTTATATTCTAATTAAAATGTTGCTTCTTTGAGAATAGCTAAAACTTTTGTCAAGTTTTTATTGCAGTCAGTGATCCCATTGAAGACATTTTACCTCACTTGCTGTCTCTGTGACAGTAAGTTATAAATGAGAGGAATGGTTTTCATTGGGACCAAAAGATATAGACAGTGATAACAACCTGACAAAGGTTCTAATGCTTCCTCACTTTACTGAAAAAAATGTGTTTTGCTGCAGTCTGCATTATCATTAGGGTGGTTTCCCATCACTTCCTGTGCTGTAATGAAGCCAGGGTAACCTTTGCAATGAGGAACATGGCTAAAACTGCGAAATGTGACATAGGATATCCCTTCTATGTTCCATCCAAACCTAAACAAAAGTAACTAGATCTGGGCTTTAAAACAAACCAAGACACATAAAAAACTGGAATCTTGGATCTGATGGTAAATAACATTATAATAATATAATTTAATAAGAAAAAAAAAGGCTTAAAACTGGAGACATGTGGGCTTTAACCCCCCCCCCCCCTTTTTTTTAATTCCACTTGTAAAGAAAATGTTTTGCCTTATCGCTTTTTTTTTAAATTAAAAAAGGGAAAAATATACCTTAATTGTATTTGTATTTAACTTAACTATGCTTTGTACTAGGACCATAACTTGGACAAAATTGGACAAATACCAGAATAAAATGTGTACCATTAACTAAACCAATTTATATCAACAGTGATGCTAGTTGTTTTTAAACTACCACTTATCAAAATGAATAAAGAATTCAATTTTTTTTTTAATTTTCTCTGTAGAATACAGAGAAAATAAAATACTTTTATCAAAAGAAAGCGCTATTTATCTAACAAAATATATACATTTCAATTTGGTATTGTAAATAATGGCGGTTATCAGCAATTTAATAGAGCCATAGCTAAACTGTGAATATTGCTCTGAACCTTTTGGGTAAATACGTATCAGAGATGAAGTGGTTAACTACTATAAGTGGTACACTATTCTATACTTCTTGATTTTTGAGTACATTCATGTCATAACTGTAATATCATGCAATGACAGTCATCATCTGTCTAGCTAGCTATGTACTGATGCACGTAGTTTTTTAAGCAATAAAGATATTAAATTTGGCCACAAGTTGTATCTGTGTCTTTTCCATCTATCTCTGTGGCAGATGGATAACCGTCAAGGCGCAGGAGGAAAGAAAAAGTGCTGAAACAGCAAAAGGAGAAGACAGATTAAATCTCGGAAAGTACCAAAATATCAATCTCCAACTCCAACTCTATCAAGACTGCCTTCGACTTGGTCTTGCTTGCACAATATTGTGTATTGATGGGGGGGCTCTCCACAGGACTAAAAGCTTGTAAAAGACTAAAAATTGTGGTGAGGGAACGTCATGCGTTGTAGCAGCTGATTGACTTCAATAGCAAATATTTTTCATCCCTTCTAATAGTACCTAGTAAACAACCAAACATTGTTTTTCGCTTCTTTAAATAAGCGCAATCCTGTTTAATGTCAACATGCATCTGTCTGCTTGTGTTGGCACTATACCGATATGCTAAGTGTTGCCAGTTATTCTTTTCTGTTAATGTTTAATAAAGAAGCAAAACTGTTTTGGCTGGATTTACACCTATGTGTTTGAAAGCAGTGGAAAAGCGTGGGCATGTGCATTGTTGTGCTTTGTAATGCAGATTGAAAATCTCTTTCCATTGCTCATCAATGCATATAACAACAATCCAAGGCATGTTCACTTGCATTTTACATGCATCACAATGGGAACTAATGTGAGTTTTTATGTGCAAAAACCTATGTGCATTTAAAGTGGTAGTAAACTCAATAGTATTACTTTGCTGCATTAAAGTCATTAAAATCAGAGTATATGTTCCTCTTTTTACATTTTGTCTAACCTGTGCCATTATGTTGCAATCCAGGTAGGATGGATGCAATGATGTCACCGTCGCATGAGCATATTTGCGCAAAAACCTATGTGCATTTAAAGTGGTAGTAAACTTAATAGTATTACTTTGCTGCATTAAAATCATTAAAAATCAGAGTATATGTTCCTATTTTTACATTTTGTCTAACCTGTGCCATTATGTTGCAATCCAGGTCGGATCAATGTAATGACGTCACCGGGGCATGCACATATTTGCCGACTGTGTGCTATTTCTCCATTCCAGCAGGTGTCTTGATTTCATCACCTATTCTCTGCAGCATTGCATTGCAATCCTGCGAAAGTAAAGCCCCGTGCACTGCTTTTTTTATCCCGGATCAAAAAACACTAAATGAGCATGCGCGAGATTCCACCCAGTACAACAAGAAAGGGCAAAAGTTTTACAGTGTACTGATGTGGAAGGGAACAGTAAAAATGGTTCCAGCTTCGGACGAGAGGCAGGGAAGGCAAAAGCAGCTAAAAAAAGTAAGAAGGAACTGAGGGGGTTTATTTATCAGGCGGTTTGATATAAAAGGCTTTTGTGTAGTACCTATATTCATTTTCAGGATTTTGTTTGCTAAGTTTACTACCGCTTTAAAAGGCATCAAGCCTCAGGCACCAAATGAAACCAGTGAGTGAGCTACTAATGCTAACCAGAATGTGGTTGGGGCCTACTGTGCCTGTGCACATGGGGTGACACTTGCGCGGAGTGCGCTCATCAATGCCCAGGACCAGGCGCAGACTATAGTCATGTCAAGAATCAAACATTAAGTCAGAGATGAGCCTTCCCTGTGTTCAGTAATAAGGTGCAGAGTTCAGAAAGAAGAACATATAGGGGACAAAGAGCCTCCTATTTGTTTGTGTAGGACTTTATAGGATGTAAATTGTCAAAGAGCCAACAGAATAAAGTTCATATAATAAAATCAAATAATGCTTTATTACAAATTAATAAAAACATAGATCTGGTCAGAATGACCACACATGCTCTAAAAATATCACATTGTACATATAGAGAAAATCAGAATTGATAACATGATATAAATTGAGTTGAGGTTTCCGGATAATTGGTTCTTACACGTTTCGCAGACTTGATCTGCTTCCTCTGGAAACTTTGATATCCATCTAGAGAGCCATCATTTCATGACATAGTAATTAGTATTTCACACTTACGATAATCCCATCATTTACAACAAAGTCTAAATAAAACAAAACAAAAGACAATAGAACATACAGTATATACTCACCAACTATGTAGAAATGGTCCCCTATGTCCTCCTTTCTTTTTCCTTTAAAGTTGTATTTACTTCCTTAGCTGGTATCATCTATTTTTCATTGAAGGTACAGATTTCCTCTGGAAAGCGACTTGTCCCATGTCATTACACACTATAACTTGTATGTTGCATTAGGAGGGACATGCTGCGCTTGCGCCCAATCCACCAATCAAGCTTACTTCTGTTACCTCACACCCAGTAACAGAATAGGGTCCCACCAAGCACCAAGCGTGGACCTCATGCATGCTCTCACTTAACTTCCCGTACCATGTGACCACGCCATAGATCTTTGTAATGCTAGTCTGCTCCCAGGTGCCATGGGAGAAGGACTGCTAGGGAGGGAGTCAGAACACCGACCTCCTCACTACTGGAGGACCTGTCACCTTTACCAGGTACCACACTTAAAAGAGAAGTAAAGGATCTTTATTTTAGGAATCATACTTAGCTCGGTGGATGCAGCATTGGTCCAATGCTGCAACTGTCCCCTGGTTCCTCTGCACTAAGTACCGAGCGATTGAACACAGATCGCTCAGTTCTCACAGTTCCCTGAGCAGAGAGCTGTAGACTGTCAATCACAGCTCTCTGCTCTGCCCCTCCTCGCTCACTGGAGCACTGGGCTCTGGAGGAGGCAGGGGTGGCTGGCTCAGTCTCTCAGCGGGTTACTGAGAGGCCGAGATGGGTGTCAGTCCAGGCACCTGGTGGATCCAGACGTTATTGTTGCGATGGCGCGGTGCCTGGACTGAAATCGGTGATGTCAGCAGAGAGCAGACTTAAGGCCGCTCTGCTTAAAACTGGTCACAGGAGTGCGAAACGAACTGCACTCCTGTGATCCATAGGAGAAGTCCAGCCAAATAAGCTTTGGCTGGACTTCTCCTTTAACGACTAATTACTGTAGCTTACTGTAGCTTGCTACTTCACTTGGTTATCCATAGCAACTACACAACTACTCCGTTTCTTGTGTCCTGCTGAGTTAACCTTTTTGTAGTAGTCTTACTTTTTATCCCATAGTGCAATTACAGACCCAGGTTCTTTGGAATACGTCAGAACCAACATTGAATAACTTCAGACGAGGCTTAGAACTGTTAACAGAGCATTTCTGTTAAAACACAGCATGAAAGTACAGAACATGTCCTTACTTTAATCCTAACTAACATGATGTAGTGGCCCAGGCATACCTCCATGAGGTCAGAGTCCATACATACATTGTCCATGGCTCCCGGTGTCTTTCCGTTTTCTCCCCAGCGGGGCTCTACAGCAGTCGCTGATGGGCAATTACCACTGCAATTACTACTGCTCTCTCTCCGATCTTAACAGTTTTGCTCTTTACATAACACAGGTGAGCCCACTAAAATCAAAAAGCCCAGGAAATAGGCCAAAAGTGTTTAACCCTTTCTCCAGCCTGGACAGGCTGCTGGAAATCAACTAAAATCATTTCAATCAGCCTACAAGCAATCACTTTGTAAGTACTAATTTCAATACATTCATTTGATTTATCCTAAACTAAGTTCTCAGTAATCTACAGTAAGAATATTGATTTCTAGGCGTGTACTTCTTAACGGAAGAGTAACTGCACTTTATTGGTCCCAATAGCAAAACTCTGATGAGAACTCCTGGCGACCTCTACTTCATCTGGCAGTGTCAACTATGACAATATGAGCCATTAATCTTAACATAAAAGGCCTGCATGGATGGACTTTTATTCCTGTCAGAACTTTTTACCTATACAAGTCTATGGGAATGCAAAATAAACCTAAGGTGTAAGGTGTTCAGCAAGATTTTCCCAAGATCCAACCACTACTGATTTTCAGCTTCCCCAGTGGCCCATAAGTCATGCGATATGTATACTTACATTGTGCCAAGCTAGACCAGTGTAACTATTCAATACATAATTCCTGGAGTTTAGATTAATCCACCTATGGAGTTCTATATCCTCTGATACCAGCGCTCCTCCTGTCTTAAATAGTGCATGCCCTATTGCAGCTCTTTGGGGGGCTTATCCCCAAAATTTTTGGCCCCTCGATCACCCTCCATCCTATAGTTTGCAGGACAAGCTGGAAACTTGAATTGTGCGCACCTTAGTGGCTGCTCAGGGACATTCAAACTGAGCTTAGCTGCAGTACAGTCTCCATACTTCAGCTGTGCTCAGTTGTGGCAGTCCAGGGCATTCAAATGTGCATGTGCACAGTGCAGGCTCTCCTTTTTTAGCTGCGCTCAGCTAAAAGAGAGATTGTCTCCTAGGGGCACACAATTCAAATGTATAGCCTGTCCTGCAAAGGCAGAACGGAGGGCCATCAAGGGGCCAGCGGTTTTTGTGGAGAAGCCCCCAATAGTTGCATGTGTTAATGGGAGGATGTGTACCATGTGATTGATCCAGCAAAAGCCCTGTCAGAGCGACCACAGGCCCTTAAAGGGCCAGCATCCCCACCTGGCTACAAATACAAAAATAGTTACACAATAAAAGGGATATTTACACCGTACTATAAATAATTCATACTAAAGTCAACATTTAAACCCTTGAAGATAAGTGTCCCTAGTCTAGAAATTCACTTATCCTCTTTTAAAATGAATACTCAATGTATCCTCCACCTCTTCACAGTCCTTCAACTTTTTGGATTGCCATAAATTGTAATTCATATGGGTTACGATTATGGTGGCACCTAAAAATGTTTAGGTACACTGTGATCTTTTTTCCCCCCTTTAATATTTCTCACCTGTTATTTTACTCATTTTACTAAGGTGCAGTTAATCCAACTCACATATTGGAGCCTACATTCACAAGGAGGTAGATAACCATATTGTATTGTAGCAGCCGATACACGAACAGGGACTGTGCAACATAACTTTATTGAAGACTTTATTAATATAGGGTTAATGAGTTTCAGCCACACACAGCGATGGTCATAGCAGCTGTATAGCAGATTACATTTTTGGAGCAGCATCTGAATAGAGGGGTGGCTGTAGTGGTACAAGCGGCACTTAGAAGACTAATGCAGGTCCTTAATCACAGCACAGGTGTCCTAAAATAGCAAAGCTGGCTGTTGTGTCCCTAGTCTGTCCTTCCATGTCAGGAACCTCTCCCTAGGGATAAGTATGCTGTCCCTATATAGCGTGGATCCGGTACCTACTGTAACCATTTTGCAACTGCACACCAGCTGCAGCAGGGCACTACTATTTATTAGCATTGCCCTCACTAAAGATGGTTGCTGAAGTCATTCAGTGTTTCAGCGTCCAATCGAACCACTGCTCTCCTGGTGACACCTATGGAGGCTGCAGAGAAACAATGTTCCTCTCCTCCTCCATTCCCTCCTTACAGCGCCAGCAACACAGTGCCATTTACAGAGGGGAGGGTAAACTGCACCTGCCAACATACAGGTATACCCCACTGATTCCTTCCTTTCTTCCTTACCTCTTCTCCAAAAACCTGTCTCAGTTGCTGTATATAGATATCTTTATCAGAGCAGTTTCCTCTACATTTTAAAGTAACCCTATTTAAATTTACTGCCATAGCTGAACCTCTTGTTTGTCAATGGTTCCTTTGAACCAGAATGCATTATTCTCAAGGACTAGCCTAATAGCATCTATCAAAAATCTACATTTCCCCATATCCATTCTAATATATTTCAGCTTCCTGATTTAACATCCCATTTGACCAAAAACCTGCCCTCCTTCCAATCTGATTGGCTCAAATGAGTAAGCATAACCTTTGTATTTTTTTAAATAGGATGGGGACTTAAGTACAAAAGGTTGAAGGAGCAGGTCAAGGTACTCAGACAACCTGGATGTTTGGGAGCCCATGCCTGAGACAATAGGAAGTATTTACTAAAACTGTTGCACACAGAATCTGGTGCAGCTGTGCATACAGCAATAACCAATCAGCTTCTTATTTCAGCTTAATCAATTAAGCTTTGAAAATACAACCTAGGAGCTAATTTGTTACCATGCACAGTTGCACCAGTTTTAGTAAATCTCCCCCAATGAGAAATGCAGCATGCAAATTGGGTGTGGTCTAAATTAAATAGTGGGTGTGGCATAAACGGGTGTGGCTTTATGGGTGTGGCTTGCATCTGAGATGAACCAGGGATGGAGGAAGGAAGAAAGAAAGAGATAGGGAGGGAACGAAAGAGAAAAGAAGGAAGGAAAGAAGTTGGGATGGAGGGACAGCAGGCCCAGATCCTACACCACAATGTTGGCCTGTTCTGAGTGGAACCTGTCCTGTTAAACCGCTGTATGGTCTTAGCCACCGTGCTGCAGCTCAGTTTCAGGGTCTTGGCAATCTTCTTATAGCCTAGGCCATCTTTTTGTAGATCAACAATTCTTTTTTCAGATCCTCAGAGAGTTCTTTGCCATGAGGTGCCATGTTGAACTTCCAGTGACCAGTATGATAGAGTGAGAGCGATAACACCACATTTAACACACCTGCTCCCCATTCACAACTGAGACCTTGTAACACCAACGAGTCACATGAAACCAGGGAGGGAAAATGGCTAATTGGGTGCAATTTGGACATTTTCACTTAGGGATGTACTCACTTTTGTTGCCAGCAGCTTAGACATTAATGGCTGTGTGATGAGTTATTTTGAGGGGACAGCAAATTTACACTGTTAAACAAGCTGTACACTCACTACTTTACATTGTTGCAAAGTGTCATTTCTTCAGTGTTGTCACATGAAAAGATATAATAAAATATTTACACAAATGTGAGGGGTGTATTCACTTTTGTGAGATACTGTAAGTCAAATTCTGAACTTTAATTCTGAACAGGCTTTAGGTCATGACACAGGAAGGAGGTGACCAGCTTTGGGTGGATGATGCAAGATGTGTGTTAATGAGATCAGCTGGTCAACTACTTCCTGTGTCATGACCTAAAGTCTCTTCAGGAAGTAAGGCAGAAGTAATGGAGCAAGGTTTTTAAACATCCATGAAGAGTGTGAGGTAAGCGTGGGTAGAATAAATGGAAAGCAGTTTTATTTTTGCAAAAGAAGTACATTAATGCTATATTGATACAAGGGGAGCTGTAATTTATAAGAAAAAAAAGATGAACAAAGGTGAACTTAGTCTTTAAGACACAAGCGAGCTTCAGTAAATATTTCTTGGAATAGCTCCTAAGAATCCCTGCCTCAAGCTACATTACTGGTCTAAGTAGCAAAACTATTATTATTGCCACCTGCATATCTCAAAAATGTGGGCAGAGCCAAGAAATCACTGCAAATTGAGGATGTGGAAGGATAGTACTGAAGCATAGTTGAGAAACTAAAGAACACAAATCACTTTTAAAGGTAAATGATAATATAAAGCTAAACTTGCTGTTAATTTAATATATAGCCCATTGTTACATATTATCTCATCTACACATTCAAGAGAATAGTTATTGAAATGCACAGTGCTCCCAAATATAATCATTAAATAGTCCTCCATATCTAATGGGGAAGGACATTTGAAGGAGGTCTTATAAGCCACTTAAATGGCTAAGTTATACTCTGCAGGAGCTGTTCATTATTAAAAAACTCGTTAAGCAGAGCACGACATGCTGCCTTATGTAACATCCTGCAGCGTCCTTGTTAACCCAAAGGAATTTATGCAATCATCTGCACTGTCCAGACACTAAAATTATGCAATGCTCTGCTTAACGCATACCTCTCCAGCTTATGCAATGCTCTGCTTGAACTCTTTCTCCTTAGCTAGTGTAAACTACTGATTACACACTCTATAGTTATGCAATGCCCGGCAGGATTCCTTGTCTCAGTCATTATGGAAGGAATATATAATGTATACTTAGCGCATCTACTTTTCAATCATAAATTAACACACTATTCACTAGAATAGTGTTTCTCAAGCTTTTGTCAGTCAAGGCACCCTTTAAAATCATGCACAATCTCGAAGCACCTCTTTCTAAAATGTAAAAAATGAAAACAAATAGTTTTACATAATGCAGCAACATCCACACATGAAGGACACCCAATGTGATTTATTCTTCGAAAGCATATACACCTTTGCACACGGGTACTGACTAGTATTGCAGTGTTTCTCTCCCTCTCTCAGCTAATGTGACCCCAGTGCTGATGGAGAGTAACAGGGGAGAGGAAAACAAGGGATGCTGTGCAGGCACCCAACATCCCCCTTATCAACTGACGACATCATTAGTTGTTAGGATGCCAACAGCTAGAAGGTTATTATAATTATACCCAATAAAAACATGTAACTCTGTGTAACTGAAAGGGAGGTTTGAGCCACCTAATGGCTTGTATGCACATTTTGGGCAAGGTTTAGGCATTTTACCAAGGCACCCCTGAAGAAACCTAAAGGTACCCCTGGGTGTCTGGGCACCCTGGTTGAAAAAATGCTGTACTAAAGGCACTCATGTTAAAGAGAGAGGATTTATTTGTTCATTGTCCTGTGCAGGATAAAGAAGCAACTGGGGCTTACAGTGGGGTCATGGAAAGTCCTACTGTGCTGGGTATGCATTAACTTGACCTGACTTGGTCTAAAATGTTTCTAAGGTAACGATGCTGCTTCCAGATACTCCCAGGTCAACAATGTGAAAATTTGGAAGAGTTCTAGAATATCCTGAACGAAGCTTTACAGTAGTGAAAAGGGCAAGCAAGAATTGCAAAGAGGGGTTATGTGGATTTCAGCCTATAGGGTAAACCAGAACAGACACTGTTCAGTGGTATGCTGCATACTTACACTAATGTCTAAAGAGCCTGATGGTAAACCGTTTAACTGAAGTCTAGCTGGGTTTTGTGGTGCAGAGTGTTTGGTGGGTTGGTAATCTTCTCAGAAATCCTGCGCTTCAGCGGTGGGTTCCAACGGCAGAGGGGCCCCTCATGGAACAGTGGCAGCAAACCTGCTCTGTAGGGCTGTGGGTACAGGTGAGTAGGCACTGGTATGTGGGTGAGTGCCCTTACACTCTCTATGGATGTCTGCTTCCTTCCCCGGTCTGGCCCCAAAGTCCCCTCATTTTCCCCAGGCAGTGTGTTAAATATTCTTTATTCACTCCTAATCCTCTGAGGTGTCAGGAGTGTGTAACACTCCTGTTCCATGGCAGCTGCTGGTCTCATTTTAGCATCCAGTTTTTGGCTGAGCTGCACTTTCCCTATCCACTGTCCACATGCGGAGTGATTGATATAGACACAGCCTGTGGGTGGAGACCAAAGCTCTTGCAATGGTTGTGATCAAATTTGCAATATGTGTTTCAAGCTTTCTGTTTGCCTTCCTTGTTGCCGTGATTTGACCTTTACCTTCACCTGATCCCCATCTTGCCAGCTAGTTTGGATTTCCTTGTTATCCACCATTTTGGACAGCCTGCCTTTTGACCACAGATTTGTTCCCGGTTACGCTCTGAATGTTGCATGCCGTGAATCTGGAATGCCATTGGACCACTCTGTCTATCTGCCAACCACAAGTATCTGTTTGCTATGCTTAGCCTGCTTGCCTTCTAAGAAACGGGGCTGCTATAGGTGAAGAACACAGAGCCAGCTATAGTGCCTGAGTATCAATGCTAAGGGTAGATGTGACATGAGACTGTTGGGATCTGTTGTTCTGCAACTATTTTCACACAGCGTAGCGGTATCTTCAAAGGACTACATGTCCCAGTGTGATTGACAGCAGTCCTACTGTATGTCCTCCTCCTCCTGCTCCTCCAGAGTCTCAGGGTCTATCTGGATTTGTAGCTCAGGAAGTAAATTCCTGCATTATAGATATGCTGTTTGGAGTACATCCCCCATGATCCCAAGCGCTGTGCATTACAGTCTATGAGATTGATTGGCTAGCTCTCCTGCTCCCTGATTGGCCCTTTGCTCCTCTACCTCACAGAGCCGCAGCACAGCCAGCATGAGAAGAGGATTTCACTCAGGCTGCGCCAGCTCCCAGCTTGAAGGCATAAGAATCGGCAGCTACATGGAACAGCCAGGCAGCTGACTACAGTAATGTCCCAGAGGCACTTTCTAATTGTGTATGGCTACCTTCAAATTCAGAAGCACCTATACCCCACCCCTGCTATTTACAGTGAAGCTAGGCATTCAGGCAGAAATCCAACAGTTTTACGCACATTACGTTTTTTTTAAATTCATTTTTGTCAAAAGTTTTTTTACAATTCAATTGTGGGCCAATGAAATCTTTATGCCCAGGGGCACAATGCCAACAATCCCAGTTCTGTTTATGCTTATCTATGAGTGGAAACCTTAACAGTTCAAGAATTTAAAGTATTTCTTGCTTATTATCTCAGGAACTCTATGCAAAAATGTAATGCTATACAGTTCCAATGAATTGAGTATAAGTGCTCTACTCTTTCCTAGTTCTCTATGAGCCATATTATCAGTATGCCAGTAATTTTTTTCTGAATTGCCATGTCTGATAGTGGAATGTCATTAGCTCAGGTTTATGCACTGAATACTTTGTAATTATATTTTCTTTTGGTATGGTCACTCCTCTTACTATATTTCTCCTGCCCTGTGTGAGGGGTTTGTTTCTGTGCTGTTCAATTTTCAAACAATTCTTAAAATAAAATCTGATTTCTTGGCCTTACATTAAATATGCCAGTCAGGAAAAAAATTAACTGCAGTACTATTGGTCCACACAATCTATTCACCATATGCCACTCTATTATTTTATTATATCCAGGACACGCTATAAAATAACCATGTTATTTCTACACTGTAATCACAATTCCCTCTAAATTACCATGAATATGACAAGCTTTATAAAAGTAGGCCCCTGATCAATTATTTTAACCTCCAAATGCTCCACATTGTATACTCCTGACAAAAATATCTGTGTTAATATGTTCTTCATCCACTTTACAGGCAGGCTGGCCATCATATTCAATTCCCCAAGTAAACAGGCCAGATACGGGGTGAAGTTATACAAAGTTTGTGAGAAGGCCACAGGGTACATGTATAACTTCAAGGTTTATGAAGATAAAGACAGCCTCCTGGAACCCTTGGAAGCCCAACCTATATGGGGAGAAGGGGTAACATTGTGTGGGACCTTGCATCTACCTAATTCTATCAGGGATACCACTTCTATTTGGACCATTTTTACACCAGCCTCTCACTTTTTACAGTTAAAGCAAATCAGAAAGGTTCCCACGAAAACTGGTTCCACAAAGCTGAAAAGGTGGAATAAAGAAAAGTTGTCCCTTAAAGTGTATCTTCACTCTCCGAATCAACATTGATCATTTTTAATCCTTATGCTGCTAGCATTAATAAATATATGGAAAAGTATATTGTATTTACTAGTTTTAATTTTTTTTTTTATTTTAGTTACTTCCTGGTTTCTTGACTAGGCAAATGATATGATACATCACAGGAGTCTTCAGGAGGGGAGGAGGGGTTTTCTCAGCTAAGTACAACTCTCCTGCATGCATGCTTGAGCTTAAGGCAGGTGAATTCCAGGAAGTAAATGCTACATGAATCATTTGCCCTTACTCAAGATGGCCATGGCTAGAAATGCCAGGGGGTGTTTTTCAAAGTGATTCTCAACAAAGTAAAGCACGGAGACATGGATGGATGAGATATTTTGCTTTAAATATCAAAAATTAATCATATAGTGTTTTGGTTTGTGGTGCTCAGATGCAGTCAAAATCCACTTTAAATAGAAGTATAAGCAGGATGTGTATGTCCTTTCCTCCGTCAGCCAAGACTCCTCAGTGGAAAACCAAGGAAAGCAAGGCCCAGTCCAAAAACCTGATTGCATACATGGCTACAATCAGTAGATCCATTCACTGGTAAAGTGTCCATATACCTGATCCAATTGGCCCTGCTACGTCGTCTACTATAAGTCCACAGAAAAACCTACCTAAATTATCAAGAGGAGGTCCTAATGACTCTTATTTATTAGGAACACCTGCACCTGAACACCTTATTTCTGATGCAGTGTGCAAGCTTTATGAAAGACCCTTCCCTGATATAATCCCTCCTACCCAAACAGGATGAACCCCTCCCCAAAAATTCCATACATGCTCCAGTAATAAAATAAGGCATGACACCTGATACTATTGTCCCAGTACCTCCCATCCTGGCCTCTGTATAGGAGAATACTTCTGTATCTAATATTTTTCACTACGATATTAGTGAAGGTATGTGGAAGAAATTTGTCATGTGTCTCGCTACCTGCCATTTCCTTTTATCTCATGTCATGTGTACCAACCATTTGCCTGTTTTCTAACAACATTTCTGCCTGCTGCTTGTACTAGCCATTTGCCTGCACACTGACTACGCTTCTGCTTGCTGCCTCAACTAACCCTGTGTCACAATCAGGGGTCAGGCTCTCAGACCAGTAGCTGTAGAAGTAAAGAGGTTCACATTGACCAGCAGGATAGGTACAGATGAGTTTCGCTGCATGCTACTGCAAGGTCACAGTCCTCAGGATCCCCTTATCAGGAGGTGAGTAAGCTGAGGTCCAGTAGCAGATGGAGCAGGTAGCGATCAAGCAGAAGCATCTGAATAGTCAGTACACAAGCCAAAGTTCAGTAACAAATGGTTGCAGGTAGTTTGGAATCAAGTGAAAGCATCGTCAAATCAAGCCAAAGGTGTGGATCAAGTGGGAGTGTAGTCGAGGAACAATCCAAAGGTCAACTAATGATTTTGAAGATACGTATGACAGCAGGAGTGAAGGAAGAAAGATAGATATTGGATGGAGAGGAGCACAATAATCTGAAAAACAGGAAGTGCAGAGACATTACACAAATCAGGAAATTAATGGGGGCTGCAAAGGGTTCTCCAGAAACAAGATGCAAAGCAAGGTCTTTAAGGAATCAGGCAGTGTCAGGGAAATGGCCATAGGAATGGCAATCCTGCCATGAATAGAGATGGACGCCATAGGCGAATCTCAATGCGTAAGCACACGCACGCAAATCAGCTTTCGCGGGTGCCCGTGCATGGCGTGACAGATAATAACTCTACCTGGCCTATAAAGGACAATGACGGCCTGATTCAAGTTGCTGGATTATCATCAGCTTTCCTGTATTCCTGAACCTTGTATCCTTGCTTGATTCCTGTTTTGACCCGGCTTGTTCCAGACCTGTTACCTTCTCTCCTGGCTCCTCCGGAGCACGAGAGCGCGCCGGCGCGTGATTGCCCCCTGGCTGCGCCTGCGCGAATCACTGCCTTTTTACGGCGATTTGCGCTCAGCGTCCACACCGCTGCCGTAAATATACAGCGTACGGTGTGGAACCGGTTAATGCCATATGCACATCAATATAAGAGAAAAACATCTTTGGTAATTTGCTACAGGGGAATTAATTTTTACTAGATTAAAACATTTTAGAAATAGAACTTTTCAATCTATTTTTTCTCCATTTCCAGAATATATTAATAGGTAAGAAAGTTATATTTCCACCTCTTATTATAAAAGCATGTGAACTAATGAGACCTTCATCTTCTGGTCTAGTGATTGAAGTCTGTGCATGTCAAGTATAAAGCTGGCCATAAATGAATCTTTTTTTTATTATTAGCCAGCCAGCTAAGAAAAATCAAAAGAATTCCCCCATCCACACATTCAAGGTGAATGAAGGAAACCTCTCTGCTGCACTATTGTATTCTGACAACGGGGACTCCTCCACTGTCAAAATACACTGATCAATGCTGCAGCCAATTGGTGCAAACTGCAATGTTGATAGAATTAAAATTGCATGCAATTGCTGGAAACAGACAAACAGGCCACTGGGTATACTGGCTGTAGTCAACTTTCCTCAAAAGCCTGACCTTATTATCCATCCAGCCCGTTCTTTCCAGGTTAGTGCCTCACTAGGCAGTGAACTAAGGATAATAATGACAGGCTCAGAACTGGCACAAAGCCAACAATGTCAGCTTCCTATTTTCTTCCCACTGGTTCTTTTTAAGACTCTTTAGACCGATTTCTTTAAAATCGTTCTAGCATTGAACAGGTTAACCTTAATCTGTCTGTCTTTCCTTAGCCACCCAGTGATTAAAATCCTATGCAGCACAGCACTAGACTTTTTGAGTGGTTAACCAAACTCAGGACATCAAAATAATACAGACTGTAATATTTATCACTTTAGAAAATGCCAGCAGATCAATATTTCAAGCGGCAATGGGATAACGTTCTCTTTCTCTCTCTCCTACTCCCCTGTCTTACTTTATTTCTTCCTCTATTAGTTAAAGAAAGTTCGACAACATTTTTGCTTCTCTGTCATTCTCTCACTTATCAGACCTCTCTTCCTTCTCATGTCTGCTAATCATACTCTTCTCTTCTTAATAGTCTATAGCGGATATAAACTGAAAAAAAGGATGCCTCTGATCTGCTACTATGCATGTTCTTGCAGTTGGATTAATGTACCTGATATTGTAATTAAGGTTTATAAGAGGCCACACAGGAGTTGCATGATGATATAAAAGGCCTAGACCTGAAGGGATCCAAGAGAAAGCATTCATCAGTGTGCTAAAAAGAACAAAGAAAAAAGGCTTATGATATAAATTGGCATTTTTTCAGTTATATTAGAACTCTAAAAAATATCAGGTCGCTACTTTTCAAACAGAATTCTATCAGTCTACTAATCAATAGTCATGATTTTAAAGAAAAAAATCGCTATAAAAGAAGTATTATTTTTGTTTTGGATACATTGGGGAAGAGTTGAAATCTATGGATTTTTTAAATTCTTCAATAGCCTCTAAGTATATAAATTTAGTTTGTATGCACCAAATCTCTTTAAAAGTCCAGGTATTGCAAACGGCACCATTTACAAGGTAACAAAAAAAGATGACATACAATCGGCAGTGAAGGTGATTGCATGTATACAGTCCCGAGGTCCAGTCTCCATGCAGTGTCATAACAATTGGACAAAAGTCTATCAACATGGACTAGGCACATTCCCAGTTGTGGCTAGTGTAATATGTGAAAATAATTAATGTGTGTTGAATAGGTAACAGTCCCCTTTGCAATCATTAACCATATGTAAAACATGCTCAAATTACCATGAGTGGCATTGGAAGCAAGTTGTAGAAGACTTCCTCTACCGGCTGGAAGCTTTAAATTGGTGAGTTGTCACAGCAGTGCCCTGCATAGAGGACCATTGCCAGTTTCTTTAAAATCTCAGAACAATCTCACAAAATCTGAGAAGGTTGGGAAGTATGCACGTATGGTAGTTTCATTTGCATTTATATAAAAGTCTAAACATCAGTTCAACAAAAAAATTGACAGCTGAGAAGCAAAGAGAGACAGAAGGATTTGGTTTCAAATGAAGGACAATTGGGTACTATATAGTTATATAGAGTAAGAAAATTGCTTTCAAGAGCGTGCCCCGTCCTAATGAGACCATAGAAAAAAGACAGTGCCCTGTCCTAATGAGACCATAGAAAAAAGACACTGCCCCGTCCTAATGAGATTATAGAAAAAACACATAGGAATAACCTCCAAAACTGTGGACTTCACGGGCACAACACGAGGCTATATTCAGATAATTATTTTATAATAAAATGTGGCATTTATTGAGATTCACATAAAATTAATGATGACTGAAAAACAGATGACATACTCTTAGGGTGTCCAGGGTAAAAGACTACCCCAAGAAAAAGAGAAGATGAAACGCCTACAAAATAGTTGACTAATATACATAAAGGTGATGATACAATGTACCATAATTCTGTATATATATAAAAAAGTTGTGCGGTAGGTCAACATGTTTCGCTATAAGCGTCTTCAGGACCCTTTCATTTGTAGACCAGAATGTCTTAAAAATGAGTATATATATATATATATATATATATATATATATATATATATATATATCAAAAAGCATTATTGTCATAACATTTGTCATATAATACATTACAGATTCCATATGAGGAAAAAAAAATTATCTCTATGGCTTACATATGGCTGTCTGCAACCCAGATAATGATCAGGGGGCAGACACAGGGGATCAATGATAACAACTGGACTTGGTCAGTTTGCACAGTGTATGTCTCTAAATGACAAGGGAATAAGTGATAAACTTACATAACGTTCTACATATGCGGGGCATTTTATGTGGGCAAAACCAAGCTCCAGTTTTGGCATAGAATTAAGGACCCTCTCACACATACGGACCGTTCAGGTCCGCCCGTCAGTTTTTCAGGCGGACCTGAATGGACACTCCATGTACTCCTATGGAGCGACGGATGGAAAATACCCTATTTTCCATCCGTCTGACGGATCGGATGAAAACGGACAGACGGTCTGTTTTCATCCGATCCCCCATAGAGGAAAGCGGAGCTCTGACAGGTCCATCCCTGCACAGAGTGCAGAGACTGACCTGTCATCGGCCTGTTCAGTGGGGATGAACAGATGGATTCCCATTGAGCAGCGGAGCCCGTCAAAACGGGCTCCGATCGAGTGAAAGGACCCTAAAAATCATATTTGCAATGGTAACAAAAACATTCTTTCCACACTGATAGGCAGACATTTAGGCCTACACCATAACAACAACACTGAGGTGGTTTGGTTTGTGGCCCTGGGGAGAATACTGGAGAACCCAAGGAGAGGAGAATTTGATAAGATAATTTTGCAGCATGAGGCACGCTGGATTTTTAATCTGAAAGCTACAGAAAAGCCAGGGTTAAACGAAGCCCTAAGTTATAAACTATTTTTATAATTTTATAACATCTGGCTCCTCGCCTTGTGCTATATCTAGTGTCCTCCTATTGGTGTCTCATGGCGAACCCCCTCGTCTATATACCATCCTATTGAGATACATTTATTATTTTGTCATTTCCTTCCTCTCTTCCTTTATATCCTTTGCCTAGGCACTGTAACTACCACTATGTCGATATTCAGTTGCGATGTTCATTTTTTTGTTTTTGTTTTGCTTTTTTCTTTATTGCTGTTTGATTTTTATTATTTGGTCACAATATATGCTGTATTTTTCTTTAAAAAATTGTATATATTTATGGCTTGCTTGGCGTTCTGCGCTTCGGAGGCTTTTCTTGGAGGCAGGATATGCTCTCCACACATCATGTTGGATGTGCTAGTGGGTTTTGCCCCGTCGGTGTGTCAGGGGTGGTGAGGTCATTCCCAGTCCTCCCATGTTCGGACCATCTTTTGGTCATGCCCCTGTACACATGACGCGCCCGTTCCCCTGGGCATGCCGCGTCATACGGTGGCGTCATGGCCTTATGATGCCTCTTCTGCGATGCCCACGTGTTGGCGGCAGGTGTTTTGGCGCAGTGGGGGATCCTATTTAGGACGGACGCTATGCACAAGCGTCCGAGGCGGCGGACAGTCAGGACATCCAGGTGTATCCCAGGTGTAGTGCCTCATGCCAATGCTATACACTCATAGAGCTTTACCTGCACTGGTTGCAGCATTGTAGATGGCTTTGTAGCCTTAGCATCTTTTATCTCCTTACCTTGTAGATGCTGTTTAGGCAGGCTGATTTGTTCACTTTGGGCGTTTACCATATACTGCAGGAATAATCAAGTTTACTGCTCTAATGTATGCTATCTTGTTCAGGTGACTCACATTACCCCATAAATGCATTTGATTGTTATTATTTTTGCATACACTGACATTCCCCTTCTATTTATATTTACAGATACCTATATGATCCCAGGTAACACTTTGTATATTTCCTTTTATATATACGCTCTTGGATATTCATCGCTTTATTGCGGTGATTCACACATGTAGACCTTGGTAAGCTCCTTCTGACCACTTATCTGGTTATTGAATATGGGTTCACATGTTGGATATTAATAATTTGATATCCATATATGATCCACCTTTTAGATCGATCCTTCCAAGCGGTTCATTTGGATGTAACATCATAGTACACCAGCTATTTGAGTATACTTTTCCTTGTGTAAATAAGGTAGACATCTATTTACTAATATTAATACAATAATATATTTGAGGTTTAATTAGTTATTATAACAAGTTTAAAATGATCACTTATTTACTTATCATTTAGAGACAAACACTGTGCAAACTGACCAAGTCTGGTTGTTAACCTTGATCCCCTGTGTCCGCCCCCGATCATTCCCTGGGTTGCAGACAGCCATATGTAAGCCATAGAGATAATCTTTTACCTCATATTGAATCTGTAATGTATTATGTAACAAATGTTATGACAATAATGTTTTTTGATATATATTTCTCTTCTCATTTTTAAGAAATCCGGCCGAGAAAACAAAAGGGTCCTGAAGAAGCTTATAGCGAAATGCGTTGATCTATCACACAATCGGCTTTTTATATGTATACAGAGTTTTGGTACACTGTATCATCACCTTTGTGTATATTAGTCGACTATTTTGTAGGCTGTTTCATCTTCTCTTTTTCTTGGGGTTGTCTTTACCCTGGACACCCCAAGAGTATGTACATTTGTTTTTAAGTCATCATTGATTTTATGTGAATCTCAATAAATGCTACTTTTTATTATAAAATAATTCTATGAATATAGCCTCGTGTTGTGCCCGTAAAGTCCACAGTTTTGGTGGTTATTCCTCTGTGTTTTTTCTATGCAGTTACATAGTTTGCTATGGCTGGTTACACCCTTTTTGGCTATCTTATTGCTGCCTTTGCCTTACTGAGCTGGGATCCTTATTTAATTTCATGGCAGGGACACCATCTTTATGCAGTTTGCATATTTTCTGAGGTTTGTGCGTTTTTGCTTATGTTTTTTTCCAGCAAAAATTACAGTGAGTAAATTAGCTCTTACCAAAGAAAATTGGTCCAATTAGGTACCTCTTATGCCTGGTAGGCACATTAGATTTTAAAATAGAAGAACATTCAAAACTTTAGTTTAGTATTAGATAGAGCAGAGAAGAGTTAGTGTATGAAGTCCAGGCTAAACAAATTATCTAAAGACAAGAAATGTGTATTCTTACTCACATCTTTGTGTCCTTTGTGTTTCTTTTCTTCCAGATCTATGCAATAATACAGCATGAATCAACGTCTGTACTTTGGCTCTATGCAGGAGTTTCCAGTAATAAACACCTGCTGCTTTCTCTCCTTGTGCGGGATGACTGTTCTTATATCTACCTCCTGTAATTTTCTTTAGGCAGCCTGTATTGGGAAGACCTTCTGGGTCCCAGGCACAGCTGTGCTCTTTGCACAGTCTATGCACAGTCTAATATATGTGTGTGTGTATACATGTATGTGTATACATGTATGTGTATGTATGTATGTGTCTATATATATATATATATATATATATATATATATAATAAATATTTCCGCCTTAAAGCGGTAGTAAACCCCCAAAGCTATTTTTACATACAGGTAAGCCTATAATAAGGCTTACCTGTAGGTAAAAAGAATATCTCCTAAACCTGCATGGTTTAGGAGATATTCGCCCTGCATGCAGCCACTGACATTAGCGGCGCATGCGCTCTGACGATCCAGCCGAGGCGGCCGACAACTCAGAGCTGGCTGCCGGAGCGAAGAGCGGGAGTGACGTCATGCGGCTCCGGCCACTCACAGCGCCGGAGCCGCGTACCCGGAAGAAAGAAGAGGACCAACATGTCAGCGTCCTTAGCGCTGACCGACTCGGGCATTTGGGGCCTCGTTCTAAGGTAAGTATTTCATAATATGTTAGTATGCGATGCATACTAACATATTATGCTATTGTCTTGCAGGATTTTTTTTAATTTTTTTTTTTAGCAGCGGGTTTACTACCGCTTTAACCTCCGCAAGATCTCTAGAATTTGACCCTTCCTGACTAACGACACCACAAAACAATTTATTCACTCCTTGGTTATTTCCCGCCTTGACTACTGCAACTCTCTCCTCACCGGCCTACCCTTACACAGGCTATCCCCCTTCAGTCTATTCTGATTGCCTCTGTTAGACTCATACACCTCACTAACCAATCAGTGACTGCTGCCCCTCTCTGCCAATCCCTTCACTGGCTTCCCCTACCCCACCGTATAAAATTCAAAATACTAACCACAACATATAAGGCCATCAACAACATTGCCCCAGCTACATCACCATGCTCATCTGCAGATATCGCCCAAATCGTCCCTTCCGCTCCTCCCAGGACCTCCTGCTCTCTAGCTCTGTTATTACCTCTTCCCATGCTCGCCTTCAGGACTTCTCCAGATCCTCTGGAACTCCCTGCCCCGGTATGTCCGATCAGCCCCTACCCTGTCCACCTTTAGGAGATCCCTGAAAACTCATTTATTTAGGGAAGCCTATCCCTCACCCACCTAAGAACTGTACCTGAGCCACCCCCATCAACCCATCCCCCGCAGCTATTACCTTTTGTACCACCACCCCCCTCCCTTTAGAATGTAAGCTCTACGGGCAGGGCCCTCCTGTCCCTTCTGTATTGTACTGTATTGCAATTGTACTGTCCCCCCTCTACATTGTAAAGCTCTGCGTAAACTGTTGGCGCTATATAAATTGTGTATAATAATATTAAATATTAATATATATTATATATATTAATTATATATATATTGTTCACACACACACATACAATATATACTGTACATACTGTATATATAGAAGGACCTGCAGAGGGGCTGTGTTTGTAATCATTGTTTAAGTGCTCACTATATACATATCTTATACCCATGATCAGATTGTTCTGGAACAGCCCCTATGCCCTGACACCATTTCGGAGTAATATAGTTTCATTTATAGCCCCCAGGTTAAGAGGAGTTCAGAATCTTATTTTTTTCATGGTAATTACAGTGCAATTAAATTGCGAGTAAAAAACATTTTGGACCCCCAGGGGCTTTATGCTATAATGTACAGTACAACTATGAACAGCATATCTACACATTATGGCACACTTACCTTGCAAATGGGTCCCCTTCAATTCATGCAATGTTCATGCTGCCCTAAGTTACCATATCTCACATGTTCACCTGGTCTTCTTCTGGGTTCTTAGTCTTCAACCAGCTTGATGAACTGGGACGACTTGTTCTATGCCCACAATGGTTGCTTTCTCCCAGTACAGAATTGGCGCATTGCTCAATGTATACCACCGAAAATGCCAAGGAGCACAGAGACATATTTATGATGGAAGAGACATACAGAAAAATCTGCCAGTCTTTTTTCACAATAGAGGTTTCATCTGCTCAGGGAGTATTGTGTACAATAAATGGGTGTGGTGTATACTGTGAGCAGCCTCAGACTCTATCAAGCTACACCCAATATTCAGTGTAACTATGCCAACTTTATGCCAGTGTGGTAGTGTCACATACCTGGCTAGTGAGCCTGATGTAAAGAGGAAGGCTTCTCGTACAGCTCCTGTTCAGGGGCCACTGGTAGTGAGATAGCAGCCAGGAAGGCACAGTGGGATATGAGTGCCTGTGATCAGTCCAGTAGTCTGCATGGTGGCAGTTGTCAGCAGGCAGATGTGTCAGCAGGACAAGCTAGTGACCGATGAGCTGGCAGTGGCGGCCCGTCCTTTAAGGTTGCATGGGCACCGCCCCCTCTCTCCAGCCACCCCCATCTATGCCATGGATAGATTCATGCATAGCCGGCCCCTTTGAGGCGCCGGCCGCATGAATTACTGCAGTGGGGTTACTTTGAAGCATCTCATTAGAGCTGTAGGCTCTAATAGGCTTCAATAAAGTGTGGCTTGTGATGCAAAGCGTGCAGCCACGACCCCTTAGAAAGGCAAATGAACATTTGCTTTTCTAACACTAAACAGCTCTCTGCCAATCAGGAAGCGCTGGTATGTTACCTGTTTCCTGTTTGGCGGAGAAGACATGCGATCCTATTGGACGTCTTTCTCGTCGGAGGAGGAAGCACAGCCACTCGCCCCGATCCATTGCTCCCCACTCCCTGGACACTTCACTGCCTGCTGCCCGCTCGCTGCCTGCAGCCCACCCCCTCCTAGATGGGGTAAGTGTGGGACTTTGATGTCCCGAATACCCCAGGGGGGTACTGCCAGTGCTGTGAGCCCCATGGCAGGGGGGGTTGGCTCTGTATACCCCTATCTATGGTGCAGTATATACCTATCTGTGGAGCGGTATATACCTTTCTGCGGGGCTGGGGCAGTATATACCTATCTGTGGGGCTGTATATACCTATCTGTGGTGCAGTATATACCTATCTGTGGGGCTATATATCCCTATCTATGGTGCTGTATATCCCTATCTGTGGTGCTGTATATACCAATATGTGGTGCTGTATATACCTATCTATGGTGCAGTATATCCCTATCTGTGGTGCTGTATATATCTATCTGTGGTGCTGTATATACATATCTATGGTGCTGTATATACCCCTATCTGTGGTGCTGTATATACCCCTATCTGTGGTGCTGTATATACCCCCTATCTGTGGTGATGTATATATACCCCTATCTGTGATGCTATATATACCCCTATCTGTGATGCTGTATATACCCCTAGCTGGCGATGCTGTATATACCCCTATCTGGCGATGCTGTATACCCTGTCTGGTGATGCTGGGCTGTATACTCCTGACACAATGGGTGGAATCTATAAGGGGTGGGGCTTATGAGAAGTGGGATGGGTCAAAAGGAAGGGTGGTGTCTGCCACCCCCCATCCTAAAATTTCACCAGCTGCCACTGGACATGGAGTTTGGTTGGCTGCAGATGGTGGATGTGCAGCAAGAAGCAGGAGCCAGATGTGAGCTCGCTGGACTGAAGGAGCTGAAGCAGGCTGAATGAGAAGGATGCAGGGTTAGTCAAGCCGGGTCAGTAACAGGCAGATCAGGCATAAATGGCAGGCAGAAGAGTAGTCGGGTCACAGGCCAATGCCAGCAATGGTGAGGCAGATCATGCAGGGACAGGAGGCAGAAGCAGAATCCAGGAATGAAGCCGAAGTCAGGGCAGGTAAAGGTAGTCAGGAGCAAGCTGGTTCAAGGTAAGAGGTCAGGCACAGGAATCAGGGATAAACACACAGAACACTGTAGACAGCAAACGACAATGAGCCAATGCTGCAGCCTGGTTTAAATAGCCTGTTTGGTGGCAGTATTGGTGGCAGTATTGGTGACAGGCACGCAGGGCAGCCATCAGAAATTTTGGGGCCCCTTACACAGCTTTAGACCTGGGCTCCCCACCGTCTGACCACCAACATTCCCCAGGGCCCGCCCTCTGGCCATTCCACCACATCTGCTCACTGGCCAAGGGTGTACACATGTTGCAGCCGCAGTAGGAATTATACACCCTGTCACACTAACCAGGTGTAGCCTGCCAAGCATGAGCCATTCAAGTGAAGTGAAGTGTGCAATGCATGCTAGTGTGGGATGCAAGGGGTTAAAAAAAACAGTGCACAGGAAGCACAGCCTCAGCTGATGCTTGCATCGAACCATAGGCGATGGAGGTCCCAAACCTGGACCAGTTGTGGTCCAGGGGGCCCTCTCCATGTGACCCAAGTTTGGTTTTTTGATTGCCTATCGTTCGGGAGAATGGTGTCCCCAAACCGGGTGCCCCCTCACACAGACTCCAATGTTAAGTCCGAAATTCACCCGACAATTGCCGGTCAATGACTGGTCAATTTGGGGACCCAGTACGGCCGTGCATAAGTTCTGGAGGTCCCATACTTGGACCAGGTTTTTCCCAGGGGGCCTTCTCTATGTGATCCAAGTTTGGTATTTTTATCAGTTATGGTTCGGGAGAATGGTGTCCCCCTGCCATAGACTCCAATGTTAAGTCCGAAATTCACACGACAATTGCCGGTCAATGACCGGTCATTTTGGGGACCCGGTACAGCTAAACCACAGGTGCTGGAGGTCCCAAACTTAGACCAGTTGTTGTCCAGGGGGCTCTCTCCATGTGACCCAAGTTTGGTATTTTTATCGCCTATGGTTTGGGAGAACGGTGTCCCCAAACTCAGTGTCCCCCTCCCTTAGACTCCAATGTTAAGTCCGAAATTCACCCGACAATTGCCGGTCAATGACTGGTCACTTTGAGGACCTGGTATGGCCGAACCATAGGATGTCCCCCTCCCATAGACTCCAATTTTAAAGACTGCTAAAGTCTTTGTTGTAAGGGGCCCTTAAGACACTGGAGCCCCTTTCAACAGTACTGCCTGTACTCCCCTGATGGGGGCCCTGCAGGCATGTGCTTGGCCGTGCGCATTCATGTGCTCATTCATGTGCACATTCATGTGTGCCTGTGCCCACGTCCCTGAACCTCTGCTCAGCCAGTTAATAAAGTATATAATATAATATGGGGCCTGTATATCAGTAGTGGAGTAAAGATAGGGGCCTTAAGTTTGGCTCTCGACATATCCAATGGGCCGCATAATAGATTTGGGCCCGTTTACACAGAAATGATTAGAACATTATATTTTAACACACCCAGGGAAATGTACTCCATTTGCATAAATCTTTAATGTAACATTAAGATAAGATTGTGGACAGGAATTAGCACGTGACGTGACATTTTCAGAGATTTGAGATCATTAAAACTCTAAATGACATTGTGCTCTCAGTTCTTGATGCATGCAGAAAAAGCAAATGTTGTCTAGAGCCTGGAGACCTAGAGATTATAAGCAGAGGTGATCTGCTTGTATTATATTATTTTTGTATTGATTATATACTTGATATACTGCATTTAAAGAATATGTTAACCCAACATTTCAAATTCCTGATATGTGCCTGCTGTACGATGTACTTGTATGAAAAAGTATCCTCTTCTCTTGGTATTGCTTCCTTTGTGTGAAATCCATGGTCTTTCTGCCAGTCCCTCTGCTTACCTATTAAAAACTGACCATGGCAGAACACACTGTGGTCAGTTCTCTAGCTGTGCTGGGAACTCAGCCTGCTCTCCTCCAATGATCAGACTTGTGCTGACACACCTCCTCTGCACAGCCTTTCACTGGGAAGATCAGTGTGCTGCTGTTTCTCCTCCCTTAGCTCTCTTAATTCCTTTTGTAACTGAGAACAGAGGGTATGTGATCACTTAAAAAGGAAAAAATGTATTTATAATGTTTTTTTATGTATACACAAATGTTTTGCTTTTTGTTTCTACTTTAAACTGAATGGGTTGTTATACAAGGTAAGGGTTCACATATACTTTATCACATTTCTTATTCTTTTAAACTCTAATTTCATCATAGAGGGTATGGATCAGGTCAGGGAAAATCTGATCCAGCCCCCACTATGCACCACCTATTGCTCATTATTATTAGAAACAATAGATGCAGTGATCTGTTGTTATGGTGATAGGTGGACCCAGCTCTGCCCATGTATTCCTTAATGTATTCCTTAATGAAAGGAAGTCCTGCTAACATCACAGATGATGTCATAGCACTTGCCCTTTACCACAATCCATTGCCTTTCAGTGTGCTGCCATAGAGTGCTCTTAGTGAACGCTTTATTGAGAATTAACAAACTCAAGGCCTGGTACTTTCAGCTGCACGTCTTAGTTTCTGATAACCAGAGGTTTCAGCAATTCGACCCACTGCAGCCATTCATACTTAGATTGAGCTGTGGACTGGAGCACAGTGGGCTGCAGGCTAAGCTTCATCAGGACAATGTTTAAGTACCACTGCTTTATAATATTGCTAGGGAAGCAAATACTATTCTGTATCTTTAAAAGAACTGCCCTAGAAAATGTAGATGAGTGACACAGGGCCCCTTATTTGTTTTGCTACGGGGCCCCACACATACTGTAGTTATAGCCCTAATAGTCACCAAACATGATTACTAAGATCAGAATAGGCTGTGTGACAGTAATTTCCTCAGACGTGATGATAAATAAAGGCCATATTGTTGTTCATTTTGCCTGATATATTGCTGCCTATTTTATGATCTTTCGTCCACTTTCCGCAATTGTTTCCCTGGCCCTCCAAGCTCTCCTCCTTCTCATCCTTCTCTCTCTGTGTGTTCGCAAGAAGAAAATTAGACTAATGAGAAATAATAGCCACGGATGTGAAATCAGTTGATCAGTGAGGGAAATATGTTCCTGTTTTTCAGCAGGCGCAGGTTATGTTATGATTCAGATTTAATAAGAGGCCAAGATTTTCTATGTAGGTAAGACGATCAACCAAGTCAAGGCCGACACAAGACACTGCCCTGTTTAATTATTTGTGCTGGACCTGCATGCAAGTTAAATTTCACTAAGAGATGCCCATGTTTGCAAATCTCTTCTTCATCGTAAGTGGAGCAGGTTTAACCTCTTTGTATCTAGCAGGGGGAGCAAATCAATGCATGAACTGAGGTTTTATTCCTACGGCTAGAAGCCACACAGAAATGAGCGTACAACCCCCCCGAATGAATGTGTAGGTGTCAGAGACCATGTTCCAGGAAAGAACAAGGTAAGATGAATTTTTCAATATAAAAGCTCTATGTTGTAGATAATTTACATAGCTGAAAGCATTCCTGTAGGGCTGCTTATTGCCAGCGCGCAGAACATGCAAATACATGTTTGAAGTAGCTCAGAACTGAATTGTGAAAAAAGTCACATAGGTCTGGGTCTAGGGCAGCTAAATTTCAGGTTATGTTTCAATATCCTATTAGAATTATTTCTTATATAGCAGGATGACAATGTAGAATACACCTTTTTCTATCTGATATAGATATAGTTGTATACATTTATGTTATGACAAAAGCACTGTCTGTAAATGACACAGGGGCAGCCATGCCTAGCAGAGAAAGGATGCCCGATAACTCAGGACAGGTAGCTCAATAGGGAAGTATAATATATAAATCCCAGAATCTATTTTTCAGTGTGTTTTGCATTGTCTTGAGGTATACATGCAGCACTCACCCCCAAAGGAGCTTGATGTGTTGGGTCCTCTGTTCCTGCACCCATGACTCTGCAAATAGCACCACACCTGGCTGAGTGGGAAAGGGTTTCCCACATTAGGACCAGAGCACCAGGCACTGCGTCGCTTTAAGTGACAATTGCGTGGTCATGCAATGTTGTACCCAAACGAAATTTGTGTCCTTTTTTCCCCACAAATAGAGCTTTCTTTTGGTGGTATTTGATCACCTCTGCGTCATTTCTGATCACCGCTATAAACAAAAAAAGAGCAACAATTTTGCAAAAAATACATATCCAAAAAAATATATATAAAAAAACAAATATATTCATCGGTTTTGGCCAATTTATATTCTTCCTCATATTTTTGGTAAAAAAAATGGCAATCTGCGTTTATTGATTGGTTTGCGCAAAAGTTGCCACGTTTACAAACCAGGAGAATTAATTTCTGGCGTCTTTACAATTTTTTTTTTTTTATTAGTAATGGCGGCGATCTGCAATTTTTATTGGGACGGTGATATTGGGGAGGACATGTCGGACATTTTTGACACTTTTTTGGGACCAATGACATTTATACAGTGGTCAGAAATTTAAATATCCACTGATTACTGTATAAATGTCATTGGCAGGGAAGGGGTTAAACTGCAGGGGGCAGTGAAGGGGTTAACTGTGTTCCCTGTGTGTGTTCTAACTGTGAGGGGGCTGGGCTGCCAGGGGCACCAGAGATCTAACTTATCCCGAGTACAGGGATCAGTAAATCTCTGACATGTCGCCTGTCAGAATGAGGAACCGCCGTGTTTACATTGGCGGTTCCCCGTTCTGGCTCTGTCACAGGCGACCGTGGGTCACTGGTGGACATCGAGTCCGTCTGACCCACGGTCCTGCTTAGGGAGCGTGCCGTGGGCATGATTTGTAAAGTAGTGAGTGTACAGCTTGCATGATAGTGTAAATTTGCCATCCCCTCAAAATACCTCAACACACAGCCATTAATGTCCAAACTGCTGGCAAAAAAAGTGAGTACAACCCTAAGTGAAAATGTCCAAATTGGGCCCAAAGTGTCAATTTTTTTATGTGGCCACCATTATTTTCCAGCACTGCCTTAATCCTCCTGGGCATGGAGTTCACCAGAGCTTCACATGTTGCCACTGAAGTCCTCTTCCACTCCTCCATGACGACATTAAAGAGCTGGTGGATGTTAGAGAACTTGCGCTTCTCCACCTTTCGTTTGAGGATGCCCCACAGATGCTTAATAGGGTTTAGGTCTGGAGACATGCTTGGTCAGTCCATCACCTTTAACCTCAGTTTCTTTAGCAATACAGTGGTCATGTTTGGGGTCGTTATCATGTTGGAATACTGCCCTGTGGCCCAGTCTCCGAAGGGAGGGGATCATGCTCTGCTTCAGTATGTCATAGTACATGTTGGTCACTGAACTGCATATTAGGTTTGTGCATGCCTCCTGCCAACCTTATTAGGCAATTCAATGGCCAACTGAAAGATTGTGCACAACAGACTGTTAAAGTGGTTGTAAACTCTCACATATACCCACCCAGTGAAATGGACATCCTCAGATGATACACAGAGATTAAACAAATCCTCCTATATAAGTTTTACTTGTTTATCTGCAGTATTCTCTTCCTTACACCCCTTCATCTATCAGAAGCACAGAGGAGGGGGTGGAGAGACTGCAGTTATGGTGTGGGAGAGCTGATTGGAAGAAAGGAACACACCTCCCTCCACACAACAGAAGAACTGTGTTATGCATAGACAAGCTCCCTTCCTTCTGAGCTCTCTCCCCGACACAAAGTTTATCTCATGTGTCGGGAAAACTTCTCAGAACTCAACTCTCAGACTCATGGTGATAACAGAGGAACGAAGCACCACAGAGAAATTACACTTAGGGCTTTGGAGATAGATATATAAACACTACAGATACATGCGGTCCCCAGGTTACAAACAAGGTAGGGTCTGTAGGTTTGTTCTTAACTTGAATTTGTTTGTAAGTCGGAACAGGTACATTTTTTAAGTGTAGCTTCAGTCAAAAAAAATATTTTTAAGCTTTTTGGATAGCATAGGGAAGAGTTTACACCCCTGTAATGTTTGTTTTGCTGTCTATGTTTCTGTTCAGAAGATTTCACCTCACTTCCTGTCCCAATGATAATTGGATTTTGAAAATGTTGGGTTGTTATGGAAACAAGGATTGGTGATAAAGCATCCGTTTAGACACCTTATTTCCCATAATAACACTTACAGGAGTGAATTTCCCTTCCTATGGGCAGATTTCCTCTCACTTCCTGTTGTCTCCCTCCTTTTGTAAGTAGGAGTCGTTCATAAGTCGGATGTTTGTAACTAGGGGACCGCCTGTATACAGTATGTGCTTTGTTCAGATTCCATAACTGATGTTTTTCTCTCTTTCACTCACGTTTAACATTCTAGTCTCAGTAATGGTCTTTGCTCATGGGACTTTGTATGTTACTCTATACCTGGGAGTACTGAGTATTTTCCTAGCTCCAGGCAGAAGTGTCAGTTAAAAAAAGGGATTACAGGTATATGCTGGTGTTGGTGGGGGGCAGCTATTAATGGAAACTTGTTGAATGTGAATGTGGCAAAGCTTCACTTTGTAAAGAATACTCAACCAGGTGCAAGGAAAAATTAAAAAAAAATGCATTTTTGCTTACACTTGATTGGATTATGGAAATCAGCAAAGCTTCACCAGATATACTAAGCTCTGGGGAAAATGAGTGAAACTGCATGTGCACAGTCTATTTGCCCTAAAGCGTAACTCCACTTTTGTTGAGACAAAAACATTCCCCTCTGGGTGATCTATGTACATTGCAAAGACTTTAATACATTCTGTGTACAGAACAACCAGGGGCGTAACTACAGGGGTGCAGGGGTTGCAATTGCAACCAGACCCCATGCTCCAGGAGGCCTGGTGCCTCCCTTGTACACCTGGATAGGAGGGATGGCGGGGGTGGCTTTTAGAGGAACCAATCTCCCCCATTTTCCTACTAATTCAGGAGAATGGTTCCTCTATATGCTGTCACTGCCTTCCCTCATATACAGTTTACTTGTCTTTTGCTGTTCCCAGGGTCCCTGTGTGCTTCCCTGCCCCCCCCCCCCCCCCACAGAGCTGCTGTCTTCCGCCCCTCCTGTGAGCTGCTGTAGAAGATGTGTCATGGTGGAGAGATGGGAACAGGTCGGTAAATTTGCCATTTCCTTTTCTGAATGGACAGAGCCAATATTTGGCACCAATTGGTTCATTCATAACTAAAGCATAGTAAACTGTTTTTATTATACTTCCATTTCTGAATGAATGGGAGGCTCGGTGCACAACTATTCCTGTCCATTCATTCTGTGCAGCTGAGGCTACACAGATGGAGATTGAGGGCTGAGGTTTGTTTAGACCCCTGACATCTCATCAAAGCCCCCCAACAGGGCTCCTAAAAAAATTGTAAAAAAATAATAAAAATAAAATTGTAAAAGAAATAAAATGAAATGGTAAAAAATAATAAAATTAAAATAAAAATTAAAAACTACTGACACCAGAGGGAACTATCAGGATTGCAAAGGTTGCAATTGCGACCGGGCCCTGGCATTTCACCATCATGGGGAGGCCCGAAGATGACAGAAAGGGGGCCTGCTGCAGAACTTGTGAAAGGGTCCCGCTGCAGTACCATAATAAAGGGTCCCGCAATGGGAGTAAAGGGCCCCAGGGTCAGTGGAAAGAGGGAGGGCCCTGGCCAGGGGTCAGGGGCGCCCTTCATAATTTCTTGCAAAGTTCTAGTTAGGTCTCTAAGAACAACTCCAGGTAGCCATATTGCATGGCATTTATAGAAAATGACAGTGGCTGCAGATTGAAAAGAAAACATAATGTTTAATAGCATTCAATTACAATATGACTTGTATCACAATTGTACATGCTATATTATTTTTTCTTTATTTGTCATTTTTTTCCCCACAAAAGTGGAATTACCCTTTAAGTAAATCAACCCCATGAGTAAAGCAAACTATCCAACCTATACCTACCCTAATTTACAATGGCATACATGAACACCATCCAGAGTTTTTAACATCTGTTTAAATTTTTGTTTTCGCAAAGTGAAAAAAATGAAAGAATAAAATAAAAACTTTAGTTCTCAGATATAGCAGTTCAGTTTGTAAGTTGTTCCAGTTTGTGAGTTTTCCTGTTTACAAAGCCAGCAGTTTTAATGTCTTTATCAATCCCAGCGTGTGGCATTGATCTGACACAGACAGACTCAAGCAAATAGCAGGAACTATGCCTAAAATAATATACTAATAATAACTTTAGACAGGCATCACATATTACCAATATGTATCACAATAACTGTCATTTTAACCTCTGTTTCTGTATTCTACAACTGATTTTTAAAAAGTGCAGTTATTTGAAAAGTTTGTTAAAATGGAACTCTAACCAATATAATAAATTAACTTTACTGGTGCAATATGAACATGAAATTTACCTAATATTGTTTTATCATTCATTAGTAGAGTTGAGCGAACCCGGACTGTAAAGTTCGGGTCCGTACCGAACTTTGGGGTGTCCGGGACCCGGACCCGGACTTTTCAAAAAAAGTCCGGGTTCGGGTCCGGTGTTCTGGTAATTTTAATGAAAAATCTTAAAAATGCTGTAAAAAAGCCCAGGAAGGTCCTAGAGGTCTGCAAAAGGAAGGAAAATGTGGGTAAGGGTGGGACAAGTGCCCTACAAAGAAATGGGGGCAGGGAAATAACTTTAAATATTTTTATAAAAAATAAAAACATAAAAATGCAAAAATGGAGATCATCTTCAAAATGGGTCTGAAAAGTATTAATTAACATTAGAGGCCATAGAACTGTTCTAAAATCATCTTCAAAAATAAAAAATATTTTTATAAATTTCAATAAAGGGACGGGGGTAAAGAAACATCCCGTGAACAGGGTGGGAATGGGTGTAAAAGGAAGGAAAACGTCTGGAGATCCTGGAAGGACCCGAAAAAATGTCGTAAAAATTCTAAAAAGTAATTTTAATGGTCTTGTGGCCTGGGCTTGGGCCTGAAAAAAACTTTTCAGGCCCAGGCCCAGGGCCTGTGGGGTTTCAAGCCATGCCTGGGCTTGAAATGTCAGGCCCAAGCGAGTTGAGATGATTACTTACTATTTTGTTATAATCCATTTAAAGTACAAGTATAACGTGGTCATTTCAATTAAAT